>NJRQ01000546.1:32452-42879 GCA_003063805.1 Aphaenogaster ashmeadi
ATAATTAATTCACATATTAAATTGACGAGCAATTTAATTTTTGATGCTCACTAGCATCTATAAGATCCCCCCATCCCCCCATTTCCCGAAAAAACGATAAATATAAGAATAGGCCAAATGTCGGTCTGCGACGATTCTTGGTGCCTAATGATAATTTTTGTGAATTTCCTGCTCGTTATTATTATTATTATCATTATCAACAAAATTATTGCATGTAAATTTATATCAAAATTTCTCAAATTTCAAATAAACTTAACTCCGCGAAAAATTGTCGTATTTGAGAAATTTTTTTTGCATTCTCAAGGGTAAAGTCTATACTTTAAGGTGCAATTTGTCGATTTTGAATTTATCCTTCCCTTCTCCCGCTATCTTCTCAAAAGTGAGGACGTGTTAAGTCTGAAAAAATTACATAATTTGACGCACTCTGCGGGCTGGAGTAAATTTTTTTCGTAAATGTAACCACAATCAATCATCGTAAAATTTGGACTTTTCCAAACAAATTTAAAAAAAGGAAGCTTGTTACGATTTTTTTTGCAGAGTTACGACGTATCAAAGTTACATATGCATTTTCTTTAGTTACCGCCAGCATTAGCATTACCCGATGCGCACCACGGGTCGGATTTTGTGCATCGCGCGCGCGCGCTCAATTCTTCTTCCAAAAGAGCAATGATTTGCGCACATTGAATTTCATTCAAACGAGGCATTGTTACGACTTTGTCGTTTGTTTTCCGAATTAATTGAATTAATTGTTAACGGATTTCTCAATGTTTCAATAACGATGAGGCGATCTTCACGAGCTGATGTCACTCGTCTTCGACCTTGTCCTCTCCTCCGACGAAAACTGTTTGTCTATTGATAACGAGCCCAAATTCGAAAGATGGAAGATCGATGAATATTCATCTTCTTTGCAACTTAATTAAAAAAACAAACGACAAAGTCGTAACAATGCCTCGTTTGAATAAAATTCAGTGTGCGCAAATTATTGCTCTTTTGGAAGAAAAATTGAGCGCGCGCGCGCAATGCGCAAAATCCGACCCGTGGTGCGCATCGGGTAATGCTAATGCTGGCGGTAACTAAAGAAAATGCATATGTAACTTTCATATGTCGTAACTCTGCGAAAAAAATCGTAACAAGCTTTCTTTTTTTTAATTTGTTTGGAAAAGTCTAAATTTTACGATGATTGTGGTGACATTTGCGAAAAAAATTTACTCCAGCTCGTAGAGTGCGTCAAATTATGTAATTTTTTTTTAGACTTAACACGTCTTCACTTTTGAGAAGATAGCAGGAGGCGGGGAGGATAAATTCAAAAACGACAAATTGCACCTTAAAGTATAGACTTTACCTTTGAGAATGCAAAAAAAATTTCAAATACGACAATTGTTCGCGGAGTTATGCTTATTTGAAATTTGCGAAATTTTGATATGAATTTACGTGTTGCGATAATTTTGTTGACTAGTGTAGGTAAACAAAATATAGCATATACACTTTGATCCGAGTATCTAAATTGTTTTTTCCGGTATAGTATAAATATTGTTTTTACAGTTTTCTATCTTTTTTTTCCTTGAATGGTATGTGATATAACAGTAGCGGAAATTCATCTGAAACGTATTTATATGTACATATATATATATATATAGTGTGGGAGTCACCAAATATTAATTTGATGTTTATTGTATTTTTACGAGTGTAATAAAAGTGCTTTTTATATGCATCCGTTCAACATGATTCTCGTTTTAATTTTATTTTCTATTATTATACGATGTGACGTATATATTCGGTAACAAGCAACTATCATACATCAAAGGACACCGCACTTTTTCCACGTAAAATAGGTCCCGACCGATTTTCTTCAAATTCCGTATACAATTAGACGTATCATTAAGTAGATCAACCACATAAAATATTTTTTTTAAAATCACTTTTTCGAGCTGTTAAAGCGATATACCTGATAATGATGCAGAGTCTGTATTATACGATATTTTAAGATTTACATTGGAAATCATTCTTGTAAAAAAAGAAAGAGATGTAGCGATATCTAGAATTCTATATATTCTCGATTTTGGAAGGTTTCTCGATACTCTATTTGACCGCTCTAATGTCGCAAAAAACCATTTTTTACACATTAAACCTCAATTATTTTTGAAACCTGACGTGCTGGTGAAATTTGATTTGCGGCACCGTTTTTAGCACCCAAAAATCTATAAGAAACACCTTGTCTGATTTAAAATAATTTTTGACTGTAAACTAGTCTTATCATCAATGATCAAATAACTAATATTTATGTTGATTTAGCGTTAGCATTTATTTGAAGCGTATAAACGTCATCATGAAACTTTATAATTAGAACAGTTCTTGTAAAACTGTGAGATGCAAAGGTGTCGAGAATTAACTTTTCGAACTAGAAGCTGTAACGTTTACGATGGCTGCCACTAGTTATTAAAGATGAACGAGTAAATCAATAGATTTTTAGTTAAATTGCACAAAGCAATCTACATTATTCTTTATAATTAAAAAAAAATCTTTAAATTCTTAAAGTATTGACTTAATAGACATGCAGTAAAATTGAGAAATATGGACTGCGTTATATACTGTAAACACTTTGATCGAATATTCATTGATGCATCTATGTACGCATCACTGTTAATATCGATCGCGTTAAATGAACAAGAATCAACAACCATAGGGGAAACGAACAAAACGGCACACTTAACAAAAAAAATTTACGCAGAAGCAGTAAGCTTTATTATAAAATTTTTATAACATAACAAATCAGTATTTATTTCTCCTTATGACCTATTAATTAGACTTTAATCAAATCATAGATAAAAAAGATATTAAATGATTTTTAATATCTTTCTTTTGGTCCATTTTATCTTCATAGCAAGGTAAAACGGACTACCTTGTGTGTGTGGTTTTTTGGGTACTGATTAAATCAATCTCCAAACTTGAGATTATGTTGTACTATTTTTTAATTCTTTTTACTTCAAAATCAAAAGAAACAATATTAATTTATATATGCATCAGTAAAACTCATTACGATAAACCCAAATAAACTGAAGGCTAGTTGAAAATCGCAAAATTTAAGTCAAAACCCCAAAAAATCTTACCTTGCTAAACTACAGTGCCGACGAATGACAGCTCCGAGCGCACTGACCGAATGTGAGTGGGAGACGTACTATCAGATAACGCTAGTTGCCACTAAGAGGGTGCTAATAGCTTAACTATATTAAGAGCGGTCCGTTGTACCTGCAGGTGCCGTTTTGCCTTCGTTTCTCCTATAACGAGGGAAAAAAATTCTATATTTCTTCGATATCAGCACAAAACATGCTATAATGCAAATTAAAGTGGACGAAAAATTAAAAATTTGCATAATACATATATATATCATATATACAGGGTGGTATGTAATTTCTATTACAAACTTTTAGGGCGTGTAGAGGACGAAAAGTTAAACAAATTGTAATTACATAACCATGTCCGGAAATGCACGGGTATCCTGGTACAGGTGTCTGTAGTGAACGGCATAGTAGCTGGTTATCTAAGGTTTGTTCGCGTCGCCATGCTCCAACATGCTCCTACGCACTCCAATGCACTCTAATAGGTTGGCGTCACCGGAATGACCGGAATCAACCAATTGGAGTGCATTGGAGTGAATAGGAGCATGTTGGGGCGGGTGACGCGAACAAACCTCTAGAGTCGACGCTCGAAGTGTCTCCCGTGCACTTCGTTGCACAGATTGTACCGACGTAGCAGATTTTGGTACATCTAGTCGAAAATGCCAGGAGTGGTTTGGATTTCGTAAACTGCGGCCAGAATAGATCTACGTCAGAATCCACAGGTGTCTCATAAACAAGACTCTTGAGATGATCTCAAAGAAAAAAGTCCAGCGGGGTTAAATCGGGCATTTTCGACAAGATGTAGGGTAAGGCGGGGCTATAGTTGGGCAACTTTTTATTCAAACTCTTATAAATCTTTGTGCGTGTATTTCTTCAAAATTCTCTCTCTTCACCATTCTTCTTCTTACATTAAAATAATTAGGTATTTTCTGGCCGTTACTGCAGAAGTGCTCCCCTCACTCCTCCACGATCAGTTATAGTCAAAATTAAGAATGTTTCATTTCAACTTAGGAGAACTTAGCCGTTGAGCAATCGTTGAGTGGTGGGGGAAGAGAGAACACGGCAAGAAAATACCTAATTATTTTAATGTAAGGGGAAGGGAAGAAAAATGTGTCTGTGTGTGTGTGCGCGTGTGCGCGTGTGCGCGTGCGCGCGCGCGTGTGTGTGGGTGAAAAATTTTGACTGAAGAAACACACACACAAAATAAATCCATTTTAGGACCACTATGATGTACAAATCCGACCGAGCAACCTCCCCGCGGTGTATATCGGGTGCGAATGTCGGCGGTATGTCAACTTTAAAGCTTCATATCTTAGGAATGGCTTGCGCAAAAGACACAAATAGGTAGTGTTTTGAAAACATCTTGACAAGGGCTACAAGAATATGTAATAAAAAATGGGGAGTTCCATTTAAGAAAACACCGATCATGTTGACCTGACCTTGAAAAGGTCACGCAAGGTCAAGTCCATATTTTCATCATCTGTCCCCCTTATATCCTACAACTTTTGTCTGAAAAGTTTTTCCATATCTAAAGCCGTTTTCGAGATCCAGGGACTGGGTCAGACTTTAGAGACACTCTGTATATAAATATATATATATATATATATATATATATATATATATATATATATATATATATATAGCAAACTAAATCATTCGTATTTTTTGCTTTTTCAATCAAATATTTAATTATTGAAAAATGCAAGAGAATCTGCACATACATTTATATTAAAGAATAAATTATACGTAAGGGACATTTTGATAAATCAGGGCTCCGCGCTGTGATGAAGCTAATGCATAAATCAGATTTCATACCAAAATTCGCATTACAAAAAAAATATTACGGGAATTTTGAGGATTGATAAAACGTAAATGATATCAGATGATATAAAAATTCTGAATAATTACACTAATAACACGATGATGTAGCCACAAAAAATACAGAATAATATCATCTAGATTTTTGAAGTGGATTATACGTTTTTATACGTGCATCTCGTTGACCAAAGAAAAATTTTAGTTTCCATAAATTTATCGAGACCTGCTTGTATATTCAGATTGGTTTCCTGAATTCGACCGCAGAAGCCATTCCGCGAATTTGAGAGAACTTATTGGAATATATCACGCATATACTACAAACTCGACAGATTCCGGGCTTTTATTGAGAACTATCATTCGCGAATTTGGATGCAATGTGCGCTCATATATGACTAACTGTTGAGCTAATATATTACTTTTTAAAAAGTAAGCAGAACATGATGCAAAGCTGGACTATTAATAAAAAGGTTGATTTAAAATCAGTGTTTTAAAATTAAAACTAAAATTATTGAAGTTAAGCCGAGCATACGCAATGTGAAGCGATTATTACGTGAAAAATATTTCCATCAGTTCCGTATCAATAATGATGGGTAAACATTGTTTCTGGAATAATACGGAATATAGTCAGAAATGACAACAGCGGGTCTGTATTATTGCGAATATGTCTAAAGAAACCTTTGTTATTGATTTCTATAATAAAAATCCATGCTATTATTGATTTTTCCTCAGTTTAAAAGAAGGATTTAGGCGAACATAAAATTGAGATACTGTTTACTGACTGAATTACAAATACCGGTCACAAATATTAACTATAAATCGAACCGGAAGAAAAGCATTGAGTATTCAAATATATCGCATGCAATGATGCGAGTGTGTTTCCGTGATATCAAAAATATATATCGCAACTCTCTATAATATAACGAACCAAAAGCGTACGAATAGGAAACACATGCATTATGTTTGATCAAATTTCAAAGAACGGAATTGGTACATGGAAAAGACTTTAAACTTCCGCAGGATGCCATTTATATTTGATTTAAAAGAACACTGCGATTTTTATATAAACAGAAAGTTTGCAGTATGAACCAATATGAATTCTAAATGCCTGACAGTATTTTTGACAGGTGATTATAAAACAACATCTAAATAACAATTCTCAGTAGTGCTATCCGCATGCTATTGACATACGACGCATTTCCGATATTGGTTTATAGAGAATAATATTGGAATAGAAATCTTTTTTTCTTTCGTTATGATAAAAGTCCTGAATCTTGAGCGGTGCGTTTTATTTGACATTGCAGGCAAATGTCATGTGCTTCCAAGAGTTAACAAACTTCTAATGACCAGAAATTAGTGTTAATTTCCTTGATGTTTGTTAATTCCAAGATGCATTTTGCGGTCCCGACGGATCCATAGGCTATGTAACGTTGCGGGAAATTACGCATGCGGAGATGCAAAGATATTAAGATTCGTAATTGTGATAAAGTGATCTTCCTTCGTATTATTAACGTTGCGGCGATTAGAAGCTAAATTGAAACTAATGTGTAATTATAATGAAATTAAAGAACGCGGGAAAAATTAAAGAATTATACACAAAAAAGTCGAAATAACAGTATGTATTTTTATGTATGTTTTAAAGCATGTTTTAATGCAAATATACAGACCGCCTAAATGTGCTTGCTTAATGAGCTTTCTCGTAAGCTATACAGTGTCTCGTATAGGATAGCATTATTGCAACATATAATAGTATCGTGAAGCAAATTACATGGATTCTCGTTTAATGTGCTATATATAGTTTCACGTAAGACGGAATGATGGAGAAATAATACAAATAAGAAATCGCAAGTAAGAAATTATAAAAAAGAACAAGTCCGATTACAGGTAATTTATTACAAACTAAATTTTAATTTGCTCGAGCTAATTTCTTACATTAATCTTTTGCATTTTTCACTTTATTCTTACTTTCCACCGTTTAGTTTTTAGCGTCAGCTAAGATTGAGCATAAGATTGATGTCGATAATAAACCGCTAACTCAACGAGGGGAACTTGATGCCATTCACTCTCATTAGATTTTGTGTCGATATATCTTAGAATTTCACCATTATGATCCTCGTTACTGTTATTGTCGTCATTAATTCCAACAACATCAACATTATTTTCTTTGTTATATATACAATTTACAACTTTCCGTAGTACATATATAATACAAGACTCGTTTCTCCATGTCATCGGTTATTTTCTAGCGGAAGCCGACCGATTTATGATAGTAAGCAGATTGGAAAAATATTATTTGGAATATTAGAATAAAAGCGAATAAAACTACATATTTGTTAGCAGTGGTTATTGTATTAGATTGACGCAAAATATTTGTCGTTTTTCCATTAAAGTGTATATTAAATAAAACTAAAAAAACCAAGTGTTTATGTTGAACGACCCAACTGGTTTCTTAATAGAATGATGTAAAATGTTGTGTAAGAATCTGGCGACATTATAAAGTGGACTCCCTAAAGAAGAAACTATGATTCTAAGTGGAAAACCCACCTTATGGATCTTTGGCAACCCATAACAGCGTGGAAGAATCCCATTAGTGCACTGTAGATGTCGATGTGTTTGAATATTAATAATACCATTATCATACCAACATTTAATCATTTGGTTTACCTTTGAAGAAATTTGTTTGATTGGGTCTTTTTTAATTTTTTTATAAGTGGATTCATCATTCAACAGAGATGACATCTTATCAAAATAATCAATTTTGTCCATGATTACGGTAAGAATTTGAATCCTATATATGATAGAGTTATAAATTGTACATAACTTAATTTCATAACACAGAGGTTAACGTTTCTTTTGTTTTTAATTTGATAATAATTTTAGTGTTCAGTTGACTTTCAAAGTGTGATGACGTGTGCCATAATGTATTGTCTCTCGTTCTCTTAATTTATTAATAATTTATAATTTTAACTTTTGACTACGAATGAAACGCAATTTCACATCGTTTTTTCATTCAGTGCTCTGGCCTCAAGAACTAACAAGTTATGACATACAAAATACGTAAGAAATCTTGGCAGACACTTCAATTTTCGTCTTCTTAACATACACTAATTAAATGTTTCTATCTCAGCTTTTAGATTGATTGGTTTCCGGGAAGAAATTCATGATTAACAGGATATTTTGTTAACACTTACATCTTATATTCACATGACTTAGGTAATATTTAATTTAAAAAATTTTTATTTATTAATTTTCCTTTCTTTTACATTTGACAATCATATCTATGTGATTCGGTTTCTTCTTTGCTTTTTTAACCTTCATTTATATTATTTATATTTTATTATTTATTATCTATATTGCTCTTTGTCTTTTTCGTATTTAATTGACATTTCCTATATATAACTAGTTTTTTAATGTATAGCTTGAACACGACATATTTACTTATTGCAATTTTGTATCCAAACCTTTACAGATTACTTTTATACTTGATAAGGACCAAAAACCATGGTCGAAACGTCGTATTGATTAATAATAAATTTGGCCAGTTGGGTCGTTCAACATAAACACTTGGTTTGATTATTACTGGCGAAGCAAACGATTATTTCATTAATTTTAAAACTAAAAAATCGAAGTTTTTCGAAAAAAAGGGATTGAAAAATTTTCTTCTACATGAAACACAAAAAAGTATATTGAAACTCGTGGCGGCAATTTTGTTTCGATTTCGCTGAAATATTGTTTTTAGCTTTATTTGACAAATAAACCTTTGGCACCCACCTAATACATTTATTACAGTTATATTTACGTTTTCTCTTGAGCATCTTGAGTATCATTTCCGAATTTCGGCATGTATTCAACATCCGCAAACATATTGCTGGCATCCGCTAAATTTTGATACGTTTTTTCGCCCTAAGCCGTTGCATTACGTTTATGGTATAGAGGAGAGTAACTGATAAGAGCACACAAAGTGTGAACCTTTGAACTTTTTACCCGAGATTATTATCTACCATAGTTATGTCTATAAATAGAGGGTACGTTTAAAGTTTTATCACGCGTTGGCGGTACATGCTGCTAAATTGCGGTACGAAGTTTCGTAACACTGGAGAAGGTGCGACTGGTGGTTGCGAGTTTCCGATTTGAATGTGAACACGCGTCGACGAAAGTTCTCACGTTAAATTGGCACCACTCTCGTAGGATTTGCGTGCAAATTCGTTCGATGCGCTCCCATCATCTTCCTGAAATATTCAAGGAACATGAACGCGTCACCACAGCTCTTTGGGAACTATGTATCGATTACTTTCACGTCAGAATAATGAAAGAGAACAAATTTTTGAAGCAGTGCGCGTTCGAATTGTGTTTAGATTTATTGTACGAAAATCGTACAATCGTATTTCCGTGCTTTCCGTTTGTTGATGTTACGATCCACCGATCAGAATATTAATAAAAGAAAACAGATTTTTGAAGTAGCGCGCGTTTGAATCGTTTTTAAATTTATTGTACGAAAATCGTTCATAATGCTCAATCTTAATCGGATGTCAGTAATGCTGAAAATGTGTTGAATTAACGCTGTTTTCATTGAAGCACATCAGTGTTTCCACATCGAACATTTTCTAACTATCCGTATTATTTTCGCAAATAAACGATAGCTTTATTCTATTATATGAACAAACATCTCGCAAGCGATCCATGATCTGAGTGTATTTGGCTTTTTAATTAATCAGCCATACACTCAGTCATACAATCGTATTTCCGCGCATCCCGTTAGTTGATGTTACGATCTACCGATAAATACTTTAATAAATTGCTTTACGTGGCGGGGATATATCAATAAAATCTGCATATTTAATCGGATGTGCATACATACGTGTGGGACATTAGTATAACATTATTATAATCTTTGATATAATCGTTATACATATGTAAATTTACATATTATATATAGATGTAAATCTATTTTCATAATCGTTAATTAATTCCATCAATTTTCTATTATACAGGGTGATTCAAAACAACCGTTTGTCCTTAACATGTCGTATTTCTGACTGAATTCTGGGACGATTTTTCCTTTACGAAAATTTTCTCCGAATCTTAGATTTTAAAAAACATCAAATGAATAAAAAGAGGGCTAATGGAAATTAGCGCGGCAGACAGCGCAATAAATTTGGTAAAACAATTTAATACATATTCAAGTTGATTAAACAATAATTTTCAAATACAAAGACCTTTCACGTACGTTTCGGCTAACTTTTTAGTCATCTTCAGCGTAGAAAAAAATGAAGATATAGGGCTTCAACCAAAAATTCTGAGCATCCCGCTGCGGTCCAAAAGCGAGAGAAGGCTCCAAAAAATTACTTCACAATACACGGAGAAAATTTTATATTAAAAATTATTATGTATGGCAGTAGTCGTGGACCATTGCTGGAATTATAAAAATTTTTACTATGTTATATTAATGATTATTAAACTCATTAAGTGAAAAACATAGTAAAAATTTTTATAATT
>NJRQ01000547.1:7403-59359 GCA_003063805.1 Aphaenogaster ashmeadi
GCAACAGCAGACTCTGTGAGGTATTACAGTTAAATTTTATAGTATTTTCTAATATATATTATAGGATATTTATTGTACTATGTAGAAAATAGATAGTATATGTATAATAATGCTTAATAATATATTTAACGAAATAACGGAAAGCGGTTTACATGTCTTGTTCATATTTTGCGCCATAGTAAGGTCTAAAATGTCCGACTTTTGCGCTACTCTTATATCTAGAGCTCTACCGCAAGGCAGGTTGAAGGCACTCTAACCTCCCCAACCGGGGAAAACATAAAAAAAACTTTAAGCATTAATATCTCGCTTCGCGGGGCAGAGCGACGCTTTTTCTGCCAGATTCTTTCGTTTTGTGCAAAAACGCGTCGATTAAGCCTAAGTTCATCGAAATCGGAGGTGAGGCCCCTAAACTAAATAATTACCAAAATAAAAACCTATTGTCACTTTTATCTTAGTTTTTTTGCATATTTTTGTTTTTTTGCTTTGGTTAAACTTCAGAAAAAATTGTTTTTCATTTTCGCTCGAAGATCGCTCCAAACTTCAGTCATGTGATTTATCGACAGTGTCGAAAATATGGCAAACTCTAAAATGAATGTAATGGCGCATGACGCTAGTGTACAGGGGGTTTTGACGGTCCTACGAAAAAGGGCGGGATGGCCGCTTTTAGGTTTTATCTCTGGCAGATGTCTGTAGTTTAAATGAATATAGTTTTAAATATGGAATATTTTATTAAGAACATTTTATTTCTAAAATACAATTGTTAAAAAATATATGATAAGAAGAATGTAATTCTAATTGTAAAAGGTTATTTCCTGAGTTTTTATAGTATTATAATTACATATATTAAATTAATTTTAAATATAATCACATAAATTAGCTAAATTAATAATTGTATATACAAACTTCATAAGATATATTGTTTACAGTACATCTTAGATACCGAAAGAGAAATAAGTTGTTATATATGTATGTATAAATATTTAATCAACGATTTCTTATAAATTTTAATTTTTTTTTCGAAATTTTGAGGTGTTCGCGTCTTTTTCGTTGCTTATGCCTTCATCATCTGTGCTTTTTCTTTTATTTGAAGCAGCTGATCCCTTTTGCAGCCAAGAAGTCATAAAAGATGCTTGACCAATCTCCCTGTATGATAATAAGCAACAATTTACTTTATCTTACTGTAATAAAGGTATACAGTATATGAATTTTATAATGTATGATTTTACAAAGCAATTAAGCTATTTACTTTTAGCTTTATGAGTTTCTACTTACTTTGGTTTTATCTTTTTTCTACAATCACTAGTTTTATGGAGCACATTATTGACAATCATAGACACTGGATGCCAGATTAGAGCAGTTTCTTGTAATATCATATCGTTTAATATTTTAACAGCTACATCTGTCGATAAATCTTTACTTAACCATACCTAAACAAAAGTTACATGAAATAATAATGAATTTATGTCTTTCTACGTATTATATATAATATTATATAAGCACTTACTTGACATTCTTCTTCATTGTTTAGACATACTGGCATGCGGTGATGCAGCCAGGACAATACCTTGTTACTATCTCTTGTAATAACGGTGCAGCTATGTATGATGCTTCCCTAAGATTAATACTCGATTTATTACTATCTTAAATATTTCTAATAAAATTGTTGTAGGTATAAGACAGAAAAAACTTATCTACCTCCTCAGTTTTGTATATTCCAAATATTCCAGCTAGTTTCAATACTTTGAAACCTTTCCATCCATCTCTCTCCGAAAATTCATTGACCCATGTTGTAGGGTCATCTGCTTTTATATCTTTGTCTTGAGTTGCATATATGTAGTATGGTTGCTTTAGAAGTTTGTTATCTGTACCAGGTTTCCACTCGTAGAAGCCTTCACAAACCACAATGCATCTTTGTTGCTTTTGCAATGATGGAGAATATATTTTTGAGGACTGTATGTTTTCCAAACGACTATTGTGAGTAGATATCTTATTCGGACGTTTCTTGTAATCCCCCTATAGAATTAATCTCACATAATTGATGTAAAAACAATTTAAATATCTTAGCATCCATATAACATATATCTTATAACAATTAATTTTAATCATACTTAAATGTTAAGTAACAAGTTTGCAAAGGACCAATGTCATATTTATGACATATATTCTAATATTATAACTTGCCTGATACCAAGGTGGAATCATCCCCCATGTCATGGCGCAAAGAACTCTTTTTTCTTTTTCTCCTTCAAAATGTGAACCAGATGTTATGCAGGGCAGGACATCTCGTGGGCCCATATTATATGACGGATCATATTTTAATTCAGTTTTAGCCCATGTCAGTTTGCGTTGTTTACCATTGGCATCCTTATATCCACATGCACAACACAAAGTGTCTGCGTCCAATGAGCTATAAATTACAACATATTTTGTAAGATATTTATATAAATTAGAAACTTTCAAGATTGATATGAGGAAATAAGCTATAGTGAATATTTCAAAATTTAATTTTATTAAACCTGATATAAATAAAATACTTTTTAGACTATTGTTTTAAATTTTTATAACTTGCTACTACTTTCTACTATAAATATAATTCTGCATAGTCTGAAGATAATCTAAAATATATATGAAACATTTTTAAACATAAACAAAACTGTATAAAATTGCTATAGTTATGTCTCTAATATGAACGATTTAAGCAAATATCATTTTATGAGTTATTCGATATTGTAAAACTCTAAAGTTATCCGTCTGTATGTAATATATACAGTGAATAGTAATATCAATAAGCATACTTAAAACGAATTTCTGAAGTTTAACAGAGATACGAGATTAATAATGTTTATTTTAATGTTTTTCTCATTATATTATTCATTAGAATCATTAATATCAATTAAAAATAATAAATCATATATATTTATTAGTTTTATTACAATATTTTACTAAAGTCTTCATTGATAAAGCGATATAAATTGAAGTTGCCCGATGTTAAAATGAACTGACTAAAAAACAAAAAAAAAGACGTATTATCAAATAGAAGAGAAAAAATTGAAGAAAAAATTATAACAACATATTGATTTATTAGTCGATTAAATATGTCACGCAGTATTTAAGATAATTAATAACATTAAAGCAATAATAAAACTATTAACCAACAAATTCGACCACACATTGTCGCGTCCTATGCGTCTACAATGCTGCCAACTGGATATTTACCTTCGTCACTATAGATACGAAATTTGGTTGTTTTCTAATTATCCCTACATTTATGTCACTATATTTATATTAATATTTTTAATTCTTTACGGACGAGCATCGTAAAACCGCATGGTTTTATGTAATTTATGTACAATTGTCTCGAAAGGATTAAAATATCTTGTTAAAAAATATATATAACATAAATTATATAAACTACAGGAAACGTCTTCTTACGCCAGTAAATAAATAACCAATCAAGGTAAATTATATTTGACAACAACTGGCTAAATTGATTAATTAAAAATCTTCTTACTATTATATAATTAATCAAGGCTACATATTTTTTTGAAGTTATCATAATTTAATAAATTGTTTTCTTTTTATACTGTAGGCAATTATAATCTTCTGTATATATATGCTAATCATAATTTTATATAGAATATGCTTGAATTTTTATTTTCTATAGACAAACATGTTGAAAAATCTTCCTTCTTACTCTATTCTTAATCCGTATTACTCGTTATAACGAGTAATACGGAAGAATAGAGTAAGAAGGAAAGCATATATATAAAATTATCGTTCATGCTAAATGACGCAATATAAAAGTCTTGAGATGAAAATACAGCAGAATGCATCCAGTAATAAGATGTAATTACAGGAAAAGAAAGAAAACAATTGCCATTATTAAAAACCCACAGTATATAGTTTTATGTCATAGTCATATGATCTTGGACGTCATTAATTAGTTTGACTGTACGCATATTATAGCTAAGCTTTCCCATGCTTGAATTGAATTAAATTTATTGTTTACAACATAAATTTAAAAAATTTAGAATTGCAATATTATTGATAAGAAAGAATATGTCTGATAAAAATCGTATTAAACTATGATTAAGAAATTGTAACAAATTTATATCAAGTTTAATAGTTTGTAATTGTACAAAAATACGAGATAGAGAGCAATATTACAGCAATATACAATTTTATTGATTATCATTATCTATACTCTTAAAAAATTAGAAATATAGAAATTAAAAATTAATAATACTTGATCAAAGAATCCATTTTCTTAGTTTAAAAGATTTATTTCTTTTATAATAATTTTGTTAAAATATATGTTGTAAAATGCAACAAGTACATGATAAATCAGACAGGATATGACGATCAGAATCTGTAAAATTTGAAAACAGGATTTAATAATAAATCTGGAAGAGCAAATACATTCGTGGAAAATAGAGACATATTTTCTAGCGAGTATACATATTTGTATAAAATTAACGCATTTGAATAAAACTTTGCATAGAAATACTGTGACAACGTGAATCCAAAGCCTATACAGGCTCGAGCTTAACGTAAGTATTAATTTTCGCGGCAGAGTAAGTCCGCGTGTGCATGATTAAATAATGAGATGATCCGACATCTCGTCTTGCAGCAATGGCGTCATTATATCAGCGTCAGCGTTAAAAATGGACCACACGCAATAGTTACTGGTCGAAATGGGACTTCACCGCGACCGGCCGGACGTGATCTTTGTATATCTTCCACCTAGATGATTTCGATAGACCGGTTTCGTCCTCAGGTATTTGCGTCGGTTTTTTCCCCTCGAAGAGCCGATACTGAAAGAAGCATCAAAATTGGTATGCGAATCACCCAAGGACGCGGTTCCCGTGGGTCTCCCTCTAATTAAGAATTCATTTTTTTCTCCGACATGAAGACTTTATAAAGTTTTATTGATTTTAAGAGTTAATTGTGTTTTATAGTTGTGAAACACCAACCCAAAAGTTAATACAGAAAGCTCAAATAATTCTTCGGCATTGTAAAAGTCAATTTCCCACCCTACTGAAAATCCTTATTCTCAATTGTGATCTCAATTGAGATCTCAATAAAAATTTTGTTCTCAATTGTGTTCTCAATTGTGATCTCAATAAAGATTTTATTCTCAATTGAGATCTCAATGGAAATTTTTCAGTAGGGTAGACAGCACAGGATATCCTATAGACATCCGTTTTGTGTCCATTTCTTGTCGGGATGTCCATGGATCTTATAAAGATATCTATAGGATATACATTTGTGGACACTATAGGAAATTCTAAAATGGACAAGTTTGTATGTCCATATAATATCCACTATATCCGCGAGCAGTACGCGGCACCACCACCAGATGGACACGGAGTTCTCGTATTTCTCGTAAGTAAGAAACCATCAGGGTTGGGAAGTAACGCGTTACTTGTAACGCCGTTACCGTTACAGTTACTTTTTTTGGTAACGGACTGGTAACGGCGTTACTTTTCAATTTTTGTAACTGTAACGGTAACGTAGTTACATTTTTTCAGTAACGGTAACGAATTTAACAGTTACTTTTATCGTTACTTTGGTAACTTGCATAATCCTTGTAGTTTCATATGTTATTCAGATAATCCTATATCCAGATCGAGATTATTCAGATAATCTTATATCCTAGATCCAAATCATCTTTATAATTTTATACATATTAAGAACAATTTTAAGTTTAAAATTATTGTATTAAAAGTTTTAAACATAAAGTTTAAAGTACAAAACAAGTATATAAATTTGGCTTTATTTATAAATTTAATGAAAATCAAAATTTTTTAAATTGCATTTTGAGCGTTAAAAAATTTTCTCCTTAAATTTTTTAACGCTGATTTTTTGAATTTAGATTAAAAAATTTTATTACTTTTATTAATATTTTAATAAAAAATATTACAAAAGAAAATTTTTATTTAGTCTGTAAATTTTTTACTTAGTCTGTTTATTTAGTCTCGTTTTAGCATAAAAAAAGTAACGAAAAAAGTAACGAATCGTTACTTTTTAAGTAACGGTAACGGTAACGAGTTACTTTTGAGAATTCAGTAACTAGTAACGGTAACTAGTTACTTTTTTGACTCGGTAACGAGTAACGGTAACTAGTTATTTTAAAAAAGTAACTTTCCATACCCTGGAAACCATACAAGATGGAATAAAAGACGCAGCATTATAAAAGTCTTCACCCATGTTTTAACAAAATGGTTTTTCGAAGACGAGTCCCTAAAATTGGGCTCCAATGTGTGAAAGTAAATGAGATGTATTTTGACAATACAATTTCGTTCAGTTCTAAAATTAATGCAGATATTTAATATTCTTGGTGGTTATATGTAACAAAATGTATTAATATAGCTTTTATAACGTCCACCAATTTCATAAACGGATATACCATGGATGTCCATAGAATGTCCGAAGGACGTAAAACGGATGGCCTTTGAATATCCTCAATATCCTTAAAGGACGTCTTATGGATGTCCTTCGGATATCCGTGTGCTGTCTGGGTTATCACAATAAGAAACTTAATATATTCTTAACTAATATATTCAATTCTATTATTCCTAAATATAAATTAAGAAATTTAATAAGCACACATATATACATTTGAATTTCTTCTAATATCTCGTGAACATTTGATATAAATTATGACAAACGTTACAAGTTAATCTCTCGTAAAGAGATTTCACTTAACACGGATTTCCTGTCGACGCAACGAGAAGTTATGAAGTCCCCCATCGGATCAGACTCGTTTGGAATGCGCCAGGGACCAGTCTTCAACCCTCGAATAGTGATCATCCGCACATGAGACAAAGGACAGGATTCCTTCTGTGCCCGCGCGTGCTCGTTCAGCCGTGCTCTGTCCTAGAAGGCTCATTGAACCGGAGTCACTAATTCACTACGCTAATGAGTCGCGCAAGAAAGATCCTCGCTCTTGTCGGTGACCTCTCATTGCGAAACGCGGCATAGGAAAAATCGCACGATGTACTTTTCGACGAAGTCCGTCGTGACACGTATTACTCATTCAACGCAATGAGGAAACAAAGAGAGAAGAGAAGAAAAATTATTTTATGGCAGTTTTGTGAAAGAGAATCAATTAAACGTGACTCATTAGATTTACATATATATATATATATATATATATATAATGCTAAATAAATTTAAAAAATACAAAAATATTTATACATTCGACACAAACGCTTGCTTTTCATTTTAAACATTAAATTTTAATTTTTAAAATAATAGCATTCTAATTATAATTAGTTGGTAGTCATAATATGGACATTAAACGAAAAACTTTACTATCTTGCTATGACGAATATACATTTTGATCAAATGAGATGAAATATACTTTGCATCTGTTTGCATATGAATTGTTTACCAAAAATAAAATTATATTATCTGAACTGTTATGTATATTAAAAAATATATAGTCGACTTTAAATTGAACAAAAAAATTACAGACGAAAGAAAATATATGGAGAACATCTTGTATATATTAATTAATATCATCGTTGACGTCATTGTCATAAGAAGGAAATTGAGATGGATCACAAGTGAAAGGTTGAACAACAGCAGAGCGAAAGATATTTGGAAAAGGACAAGATAGAATGATGGAGCACCGCTCAAGGTAGACAGGAACCAGTAGGTAGATCCCCTTCTTCTTGACCCTTTTATTACTTTCCATAAGTTCTTTCATCAGACCTGAATCGTCCAGCGACGTGAAAGTAACAACAGTGGTGCTCAGCTCTAAAAAAGAATTTTTATTAATATTCTATTAGGTCAGTAAATAATAAATACATTAAACACATTTACTTGTATATTATTTTTCTACACATTATAGATCTAAACTTTTAGAACACATTAAAAGCCATTTAAATTGTCAAAAGTTCCGAACTTTTGCGCGCGTTGTTTTCTTAAAAAACAACTTAATTCCTCTTATATGTATATATTTTCGGAGATCTAATAATAAAAAACTATTCCATATTTAAAAATAACTTTCAATTTAGAAAAGATCCTAAATGTCAAAAGAATTGTAAGTACTATTCATGTAATTGGAAAGCACTCATGATATCTGAATGTAAAAAGTATTGTCTGTGCTTATCCGAAATAAAAATAAATGTTATTTGGAAAAATAATTTTTTTGTCCTTTTTTATTTAAGACACAATCTTGTAGGTATAAATGTATTCGAACAATCGTCGGCGGTTTTGCCTCTTTTCTCGTTTTTAACGAGTGTTTGTTCGAGAAATGCAAACGGATCCGGAACGCCGGCTACCCTTGCCGGTCGAATGATCATCCTTGGCCAGAGATCAGATGGTCGTTCTCACCTGCCGGTAGGATTTCCCCGGTTCGGCGCTCTGACACACCTGGTGTTCCCGACTCTGACTTGGACATACTCTGGTGGGGCCTCTTCAACCTCGCCTCGGTGCATTATATACGTGGGCCTTCAGTTGTCACCGCGACGTCGGCGGAGTCGCATTGTGTGTTGCGCTTCCCGTTTGGCCGGCTCTACCGGTTGCGTTGGAGAACGCTCCGATTATTATTATTATAGTAGTGGTGCGAAGTCGATTCGCAAGAATATTTGTGTCCAGCCAAAACGTGTCTCAGTGTGAAACTAGTGGAGGAAGACGTATCTTGGGATCAAAACTGCATCAGCCTGAAATCTAATTTCGGTCTCATGTGGTACCACTTTTGTTCGGGAACGATCAGTGCACATGTACGTCGATGATCAATTTAATCTTTACGCAGCAGTAAATTATATAGAAATTAAATTTAATTTTTCGATTTCTACTTGTGATTCTTTTGAAATTTTATCCCTGGTATTTATTCTAAAATAAATTTATACAAGATTCTTTGAAAGCAGATAGGAAGTTGATAAGCATAAAGCGTCCCAGATAAATTGAAAAATATATTAAAAGAAGTTTTAATATTTACAGATTACAAAACGAAACAATGAAAGAATGTCTCAATATATATTTTAAATAATAATTTTGATGAGTGTATTTATTTGATAAAAGAGATACACTCTTACTTTTTTGCATTGTCACTCGAGTTAATGCTATTTCGGGTGTATTATTAAAATATTATCATCAGTGTTATTTTGCTTTTATGACATCGTTTTATATCTTGGAACTAAACATTTTTGGACGGAATGTGACAGAATCTTGAAAGCAGCGATAACATTATGAAAACAAGTGTCACGCTGTTTTGTGTTAGCGTAACGATTATAATATTATGATATTTTGTTTTCTAATATCTGCAAACATCAATTTATTGTTGTTTGACAAAAGAGTTATAATGTATCAAAAATATATGGACTTAATTATAACACATTATTCGAAAAAAATACATATTTCTGTGCAAAAGATGGTAAAATAAATTTATTTACATAAGAAAATTATATTGTGATAATACAAAGATTATACTGTTACTAAATATTTTTAATTTAAACTTTTAGAGAACGCAGTTAGTTAAACAATTTTATTTTTTTATTATTCTTATTAGCTCTTAATCTCGCTTTTTGATATATTTTTTATAATTTATGTACATAACATATGTGACACTTTTCTTCGTAAATATGATTACGTGCCATATAAAAAATGCGATTACGACATATCAATCCTCGTTATTACCAGACTACGCCTGAAAACAGTCTTGTCATATAGACAAATGAAATTTGATGAAAATCGAGTTTACTCGAACTTGCCATCTCAAGTTAATTTTAAATGGTAAATTGATGAAGCTTGGCATATTGTATAATCAAGCAGATAATAGTTATTTACATTTACAATGTGACAACGTAATCGCCAAATGAGTCGCTTATGAGATTAAAAAGTATAGCCGCGGGATTCATACGTGTGATCACTTTTTTATCTTCAACAAGAAAAAGTTTTGCGATATAATACTTTTCAGTTATCATAATTATTTTTGCACGGTAATTAATTCGAGCTGCGAGGCGTTTTATCGTTAATATATGTTCAGAGATAAGAAATTTAAAATTTTATTGATAATATGTTTTTTCTTGAAAAACATCTGTTTTCAAATATCAGAATTTTAACACATGCTAATGAACAATTGATATACATTTATATAGAACTAGTTAAAAGAAAAATTTTTCATAATCATTTGCAATATATTGCACTACTTACATTTTTAAAAATAAAATGTATTATTTTAGATAATAATAATTTAATATTTTTATTATTGACATAGGAAACAAAATGTACCTAAATCAATTATGATATTATTATAGAATATATGATGATTCTATATTCAAAAAGATTAAGTACATGCATTTTTATATTAGAAAATAAGAAAGTTAAAATTATTTTCTTATTTCCTTGCACTTAAATTTTCATGCAGCTAATTTTTCAAAAAATGCATACGTGTATATAATGTACATGTATAATAAATGTTCTCGTATTTAATAGAATTTATTGAATTTTGATATTGATTTTATTAATAATATTTATATTGAATAATTATACAACCTTTTCATTAACGTAAAATTATCAAATATTGTTTATTCAAGATCTAATTATTGATAATATATAATGACACCGTAGCACTGAAAGGCAAACGTCAATATTGTGATGTATAAACAATTTGGCATTTTTATTTATTCCGATAGATAACCAATACTTTTGTTCCAATATTAAATAATAAAAATCCCATCAATAATCCAATCAATAATCCCATTTTTATGCAAAAATCTTATTTTTATTTTTATGACTTATACTTTCTTACAATACATAACAAATTATTTTTTAAAATAGTTATAACTATATTTACAAATGGAAATTGCTCAACGTTAAGAGTTTGATCTATTTTTTTTGTGATAAACGCAATATAAAAAATATATCGTTACATATATCGTTTAAAGTAAATAATTTATAAATGATGTACATACGTGTATGATTCCAATACATGCAGCATATATAGAAAAACAAAATATACTTCAAGGAATATTTGATCTAGATTTGCGGGTTTCGCGCAGGAATAGAAAAGCCATGCGCTATTTGGGTTAGTAGACGAAGACGTTCTACATTTGAATTATAAAATATTGACCGGCTTGTTCGCACGTTAATTACGTACGCGAATGGTTAAAGTGGACTCGAGACACACTATTGCCTAATGGATACGTAATGAAAATCGAGTGTGATAGAATGCGACTTTCTCGCGTCCACTAATTACAATTACAATTGTTAATAATTTTGTGCGAATTAACGCGAATGCACGCAACGCACGTAGTTTCTCTTCTATTTGGAAATATTGCTAACAGGATTTGCTGTTCCAATAAATTCATTACATGTAACACTTTTATATAAAAAGAAACATTTATATAATTTAAAAAATTTTTAATACAATAATATTCTTTTAAAAAAAATGCAAAGAGACAGAAAGAATGAGAAAAAGAGAAGGAGAGAGAGAGGGGGGAACATATATCCTGATTTAATTTCTTGATCGTAGGCATATATTTATAATAGCTGCTTAATTTCTATCAAAAAGATCAAGGGAAATATAGACATTACGGATCAATTTGATCGCATTACGTCGGTTTCGCCTTACTAATTTAATCCCGCTGTCTGATACAATAAGATCAATATTTCAAATGACTTCCAATGGAATATGCTTCCGGGCACTGCGTGTTGTTCACACACACAAAACACTTCGATAAATACAATATTGTGTTAATGTAAATTATGAATATTCGCATATAATGTAAATTATAAGTAACACTCGAGGCAGATTGTTTCAGGGCCACGTACTTCCCGCAATTTATTGACGCACATGGTGTCCAATTATAAAAAAGATAATAGAAGGATGTATATGACCCATTTATAAGATGAATCAATAAGAAGAAAAAAAATAAAGAGTAGCAAGCTAATATATTTAAATATATTAAATTTTAGTTAATATACCAATTCTTATCTTAGCATAAAAATCAAATAAATATCTATGTATTACATATATCTGTATGTGATCGTCAATGCACCGATGAAAGTCAATAACGATTTTAGTCTTTTGTGTTCACGTTTTCGGAAACAAAATTAATGATGAGCAAATATCACGAGATATTGTACATGATTGTTATATTATGTAACAATGATGCTAAAAATATAATGGTTTCATTATGGTTATACATATATATATACACACATCTTCAGAATACATACATATACCTATATACAAAGAATACTATCTTTAGATTGAAAAACTGAAATGATACTTTATCGCCTTAATGACTGTCGCTTTTATGACAATTATTGATTATCACTCTCGCGCATATGAAGAAGAACCCTTTTTGCTAGATCGTTTGATATAATAGTCTGATCATTCATGTTCTTGCATAATCGTTTTTCTTGCGAGCCTTCCGTCATGGGAAACTGTAACGTTTGCAGCAACTGCATGCTATCGCTACCATTACGTCAGTAGCCCACATACCTACTTATATAGGGATCATGAGACACTAGAAATACTAAATATTTTTAAAGCCTGGAGCACCAAAAAGTGATTAATTTATGACTCTATTTTATATCACGCAGTAAGAAATAATGGAAGACGATTTCATGGAATATTAAAACAATCTTTCGTTTTATAACTAGTAGAATTATGAATAAAGTTAATGTAGATAGATATTTGAAAATTATAATTAAGGTAGTCAAAGATCAAATTATGTAAATTTTTAATATGCAATTCTTTTAGAAAATTTTATATACTGAAAAATTTTATAAATTATATATTTTTATATCTTATTTATTTTGTCTTTTTATTATTTGATTGCGTTTTATCTAGTTTCAAAATAAAAATGCAGCCTTGTTACATAATTTTCCGAACTCGCTTTTACTCGATATTCCTCTCTGATAAACTTTGTGTTTTGGCACTGTCAGATTCACGATACCGAGGTAAAACGAAAATAGAATCTTAAGATACATTCGAAGTCGACGTATGTAATAAACGTTAGTAAATAAATAAATTCTTATATACATAAGCGTATTTACTTAGAAATTAAAACTATCTTTTGTCGCAAAGTGTATGTTATCGTGATGTTTATACCAAAAGTTTATATCAAAAAATATATACATCTTATATATACTTTATTATATCAAAAAATCAAATCTGCAAGGGAAAATTTCTACATTTTATTCTTTTTACGTAGAACTTGAGAATGGTACTCTTTAAGTACAATTTCAAATCGTTTTGTACATATTATCACTTAATTATAATTACCTACCATTTAAATCTTTAATATGATCTATTTCAGATATGTCATTATAATAGTTATACTTTTGTGTCGCACCTTTGCACACAGCAGAAAATAAACAGGTGACACTCGATACGCGGCAATAGGTGATTACGTGATCAAGATCTTTTTTGTCCTTTTTTTTTCTATCTATAATCATCGGAGTGCGACGTCGTGGTCATACTTGTCGAAGCTCTGCGAGCACATGAGATTTTACTTTCACGGCGTAAGATCCCAAGTTAATGCGCCATTGCGCAATATACGCAAGGCAATAAAGCCGCGGAGGTTACTGAGCCCTCGCACGATCGCTATTAATAACCGTGCAAATACTGTCATCATCAGCGTTAATTTTTCGTATCGTCAATAGAATCCTCACAGCGGCAATATAGATCGATAATGGTAATGCCGACGATAATCACTGGTAGCATGAAAGATTCTTTAGGTCCCTATGCAATAGTGTGACCTATCTACGGCAGACTTATGTGTGTGTTCAGATTATACAGCTGGAAATAAGTCATTTCTCCATTAAGCCCCCTTATGCTCACACTAGCTTTTTGTCCTTCAGTCTAGTTCCTTCCCCCTTCTATTTCTTTGTGCTTAGCATGCTTTGCAAGTTCTTTCTCTTGAAAAAATATTGATAATCTTTGTCAGAGATCTTATAATTCACAATACGATTAAAAAATATTGGTGATTTTCTCCAGAAATGGTAAATGAGAAATAAATAATTAATTACGTTTTCGAATTTTTGATAAGTAAATAAATGTTGATAAAGACTTCTTACATATATATTTCTGGATATTTCTTAAGATCTATAATCTTGTATCTCTTTTATATGATTAATTAGTATCTTTTATATGAGTATTGTATCTCTTTTATACGATTTCACTCTGACTGCATGCATAAAATAATACCAACAGACGTACAGAGAATGCAAATACATTATTCTTGCACCGTAAGCTTTAGCTGACTCGACAAGTACTAAGAGTAGCACACCAAAAAATATACGGACGCATCGCATTACTCCGTTTATCTATTTATACACATTCTCGCGTAAATCTGCAACGGTAAGGATAATTAACTTTGTACGGGAAATAATTAACCCTTTTTTTCTTTAACTGCATAACAGAAAGTCGTCGGAATACTAGGCTTTCGATGATTACTGATCTTTTTTACATTCAACTTTCTTCTCGCGGAAATGAAATCTCGAATGTTTTCATTGAGCATCACTTTTGCTGCTCCCTCGAAGGCTATGCTTATTTGCATATAATTGTAAGGAAACGTGCCGAGGTGAATTCAGAACAGACATAGCTGCAAACGTAATCGAGTGTTGACGAGCTGCTGCATTCCAATGCGTCGCACCATAATGCAGAGGGTTTTTTATGGGAGGTTTAAAAGTTGCACCATACCTTTACTTTTTTACCTTCACGTGGACATGCAGAAAATGTTAGAAGTTTCCCGTGATCTATCTAAAAACGTAAGATTTGTGAAAGTGTTTGATACAAGAAGTAATTTTTTCATTGTATTTGTTCTTCGCGAGTTTGTGAGAAGTCAAATGAAATATTTTTAGTCAAATGTACAATTTATGCTAGGTCAAAATAATTATAAATTGACATACATATATCAAATTCTTATATTTGCTTATTGCACATCTAACATTTCCAAGAAAAAAAGAAGATTACTTTTATTGCGCTAGCATATCCATTTTTTAAAATATTCTTCTTCATAGATAAAAATAAAAGCATTCAGGTTTTGATTATTTTTTTCGTTGTTGCTCAGTGGGATAAATAAAAAAGTATTATTTAAAGCTGTAAACATTGTAAAAAGTAAACATAAAGCAATTTCTAAAATAGTTCTTACTGAGTCGTTATTTTTTACTTGTCGAAAAACTTGAGGACACACTTTTTCTATAGAATTTTTCGAAAGGTTTTTAAATTCAAGTGCACCCTTCAGAAACGCATTAACCGGACATGAAGTGTCACTTGCGCTAATGGCTTTGGGAAATCATGCGACTAAGTCGGAATCAAAGTTTCATCAGCACTTAAACGTCTCGTGAGACCGAAGCCGTAACGCCGAGACCGCCTTAACGTAATTTGCGTCGGAGTTCCCAGAAGAAATATCGTTCCTTTTTTGCGGACAGCGGAATGGTTCGTGGGATAGCTCGGGAAGGTAAAACGACATTCGTGAGGTGGAGAGACTCTGCGCCATCGGGTATAACGCCTCGGAGAATTGTTTACAAAATGATGCTCAAGTCTCGCGAGTTTTTTTCATTTTATTCTTCATACTTATTGTGGCACTGGTGTCTTTATGTCATCACGAGATAGTAATTACACTGATAATTGAATAGGAAAAAAAACAAATATAAATCATGTTTTTTTCATTCACGAGAAATAGTTTTGAAAATACAGGACATTTTATTTATTAACTTATTGTATTTATTTATTAACTTATTGTATTTATTATTGTGTTTATTATTGAATTTATTTATGTTAAATAATAATGAATTTTTGCAGGGTAACTGATTTTTATTTTAAGTAACAATTATATATCTTCAGAATTAATATTTAAATTTGTAGAATTATTTAACATGGTTACCTTCAAAGAAAATTGTACATTTATCTAGAATTATTTATTTAGACACGTATGGAAGTAATCAGATATTTTCAGAGTAGAGTTTAGTCATGCTTCAAATAAACGATCTATCCAAACAAACGATACTGATCAAAGCTACTCTCACGTGGGCAATCTTTCCCAATTTTCCGGACATTTATGGAGTGACGGATGCGTCATGCACGTGATCGGGCACGTGGACACGGGCGTCAAGGAAAGCGTAGACCCTCAATTTCGTCTCACAGATGCCTGTGATCATCCCTGTTTTATGCATAAGCACATCCCTTGCAATGCCGGCGCGTGACTTATGGCACGTCGGACTGGATTAGAAGAAAATTCCCTTCCGAAATTACTTACAATTGGCCATTTTCGAGTCATCAATCACATCCGATGTGAAGGGTATATTAAACTCAGATACGCGAAAAAGCGAAGAAGCGAAGGACTCGCGTGTAATAAAGAAATGATATTTGTCATATTTGTCATATTTATCATTGAAATGATATTCTTTCAGCTGACAGAAACATTCGAGTACTTATAAACAGATGAACGTTTCATAATTTTGAAAGCTATTTTGGTCGTTTGAATGATGAAATAGATGTTTAGTGCTAATTATAAATGTCAGATAATAATCATCAACTAAGAATAATCAAGAAATATTGTTAGGATTTTTATATATTCATTTATTATATAAATAGATTAATAGCAGAAATAACTGAAGTAATTAGAGATGAAAATGACCTCAGCTGACGGTAACTTACTAGGTAATTTACGGTAAATTACCCGGTAATTTTTGGAAGTCGGTAAAATGGTAATTTTGAAAAGACAAATGTAAAGAAATATTGACATAAAATTGAAAAGCAGCATTTAGCCTTTAAGATGAGTAAAAAAAGAAACCATTTACTTAACTCATATTTTCCATAAAGTATTCTGAAACTGTATATTAATATATACATATAAAGGGGATTAAGAAACTAGGTACATAATAATATGAAAAACTTAAAAATTTTTTATTAAAATTTTACCACCAAATCTTACAGGTACAGCCTACATCCTGTCTCTTATACACATCTAGATGTGTATAAGAGACAGACGTTATATATATTATATAACGTTATATATATAATACTATAGACTTAAAAGCGCATTTATCGATAAAAGTGGATTCAGAAATCAGAATAAAACATGAAGAGAGCTTATTTGTGTATAAAACTATCAAAAAAACGAATTTTACCAAAATTACTAATAAATTACCATTTTACCGTAATTTTACCGTCAGTAATTGTCATTTTGAATCTGACCGTAATTTTACATCTCTAGAAGTAATACGATATTTTCATATTGCGGCGATTTAGTAACCATTATCTTCCATTTGGACAGTGCGAGACATAATTGTTATTTACAATTCTATTTACGCACACGAGATTATCACGTAACTGCGCATTACAACGCTAATTTGCTATTCTTAATCGTGGTCTTGTTACGTGTCGTCATGCCGTTCATGCTCACCTTAGCAGATCCGCCGGAAGTGGAGGAAGAAGGGAGAGTGACCTACGGAGGACGTCCTACGAGTTGCGCGCGCATCCCTTAATATTGTCACACGGCATACGCACGATGCAGACCGACGAAGAGGTTCAGTACGCGCCGAGGAGCCGGCCGGTGAGCTTTTACGACAATTACAAGGTGAGTCTTCACTCACGTGTCTCCGTTTCACGCGTGTCATTGTAAGAAGCTTCGCGTGCCAGTGCAACGTGACTAGCATTAATCATCGATCCGATGACTTTCGTATCTTTTGGAGTAGCGGAAATCATACACGGGCATCCTTGCGTAAACGGGAAATAAGAATATATAAGGTGTCACAGAATTATCGCTGTCTCTCGTTCTGCGATCAATTCCCAGCTAGAAATGATTAGTCAAATCGATGTCGATTCGACGTCGATGCGTCGATGAATGGTCGATGTCAAATACTAGTTGATATTTTTGTCATTTTCGATCTTATCATAATTGTTTTTATATTAATTGAGCAAATGCGAACATTTCTATAAGATTTCTATTGTCAATCGGTCAATTCTATATCAAATTGACGCAAAGTCAGAAAGCGCAGTATATACATATATAGTGTGTATTCGATGTAGAATTAGTCGAAAGCAATGGAAATCTTACAGAAATATTTGAAATTGCTCAATTAACATATAAACAATTATAATGAAATCGAAAATGATGTAAACATGATACAAATAGGATAAAAATATCAACCAGTATTTGACATCGACCATTCATCGACGCATCGACGTCGAATCGACGTCCATTCAACTAATTATTTCTGGCTGGGTTGGCTACCGATTGTTTTCTTGACAAAAGTTTCGGAGCATCAACAACAGGTCTATAATTATAAACGCGAGTGAAAATATGTAATAGATTTTGTTTTAACGAAGGGTTAATTTAATCTTCAAAAGTTTCTGAAAAGATTAAGTAATACTAAAAATTCAAAGGTAAAGTGATACTAAAAATTCAAAGATAAAAAGAGAGTATAATTTTAAATTAAATTCTGAAAGCATCGAATCCGAAATGAAGTATTTGTAAGTCAACAAAATGGCAATTCCTTTAGACATTCTGTGTATAGCATAAAATTTTAATTTATTTTATCTGTAATTAACATTTAACTGTTACGCAAATTCAAAATGAACAGTATCTATATAACTGTTGAGACCAACTAGATCGACTAATAGTTTTAATTCTAAACTGAAGAAGAATAAAGGAAGAATACTTACAGTATAAATTCGCTGATTAATTCAAAGAATCCTACACGCATATATATATAATAATTTTAATGTTGAATACCGCATTTCATTATTGTTTCTCTCGACTGTATTAGCGTATTTTTTTAACACCACGTACAACTCAGCTTATTCTCAAAATGGCGAGAATCATTTGCCAAAATTACAGCGATCGTTTTTTTTCGATTCCGCAGGACGTGTCGGTGATGCCGCCTTGCGTCACTTCCGCCATGAGTGTTGGCAATTTGAACCAGGTTCGCGATGGCAACGACACGTCCACCGTATCTCAGAGCAACAACAATAATAACAGCATTAATAGTAGCAACAATAATAACAACAATAGGGTCAGTAACGCCGTTAGCGCGGGCAACGTATCGAAGATTCACACTGCCAAAGTCACGGGTAAGTTGAATGCACGTTTTACAATGCGTTTCCTGCGTGTGTAGGCGAAATGCCTACTTTTAAACGTGCGATAATCGATAGTACAGTTGTCCCTACATTCATAAATGTCGAGTCGATTTCCTCCAAGCGCTTTCCTCTTAAGCCTGATCTACAATGTGCTCTTTGTTTCCTGTTTCTTAGAAATTAATCCAATCCTGTTCGATTATTCTTCTTAAAATCAACTGCAATTGATTAATTTCTAAAGAAACAAGAAGCAAAGAGCACATTGTAGATCAGGCTTTACATTTCGCGGAAGCTTTTTATAAATTTAATCAATGTGCTTAACTTAAAACAATGAAAATAATCATGTGAATTTTGAATTACCCTTAAATGATATCGTTGCAACGTCATCGTAAGCTCATCATCAATCTCAATTAATCTCTAAGTAATAAAGCTAAAGAAATTAGCTTAATTACAAACTGGAAAACAGTAATGAGTAACTGATTGTGAGATTAAATTGTCTGTTTGCCTATATACGCCGTGTGTTAATCTTTCGTGTGCCAGCTTGACCTATTTGTTCTACTTCAGATATGTTACCAGTGCGCGAAACCTTATCGTCCTGAATTCTCGTATGTGCCGCGGCACTTGTTTTTCGCGACAGCTGTGTTCGTGCGTGCCAAAATCGTGCGTACTAAGAAAGTTGTGTATTTTGGAACAGACAGTGAATGTGGAACAGTAATTTTTATACATTTCCTTTAATGAGTAATTTAAAAAAAATATATAATATCTCTTCTATAAAATGGTATATCATATACTATAATTTTTATAAAAAGTACAAAGAAACACACACATGCAAAGATTTAAAAATTGCAAACGTGCTTAATGCTATATTTTTTGCTTAAACTTTCTACTGTAACATTGTAGTTTCCTAGAAAATAAAAGAAACATAATATACGCGCGCGCAAATAATAATTAAGTAATCCCGGATTTGAAATGTGAAAGCGAAGTCGAGTTTTATGATATCATACATAATTGCTATATGTAAGGACTGATTCATTCGCTTGCAAAATACCTTCCTACCCATACTGAGATATATCTCTAAATCGTCGAACATTGAAATAAGATAGGAAAAAAGGTGCAGGAAAGATACTTGCACCTGGATATTTTATTGAATATTTTAATGCCGACAGGTGCGGTATCAACCGGAAACATCGGGCGTATTTGCCGCGGCGACAAAGAGAAGGAACTCGGTCGGGCACCTTCGATGGCCAATTGCTTATCAACCACGGTTCCTGTCAATCTGGCAGCTTCTCAAATAGCCGGTCGACATACGCCCACGAGAAATTCTTTGAGGCACAGCAGGATGATCGTGATGCATCGGATCGGCCATCGTGAGTAGACAATAACTTCTTACCTGAACTTCTTTTTACGAACGTATTTTTCTAATCGCGGCATGTGTGCGAGTAGCATGTAATACGACGAAAATATACCGAAAAAAAATATGTTTAATAATTAATTTTTCAAACTCATTTTCTATTTCTCATCTTGCATATTTAAACAGCCGATTTTCTTCTCATTCTTTAAAAAATATTAACTGGTATTACTTTGTTGCGAGTAATTTATACATTATGCGCGCTTCGCATTGTGTAACAAGCGATGCACCTAGCCAAGCGATTTTGCTCTTAATTAGTAGAATGCGGTAATTCGTTTGTTCGTTATTATATCACGAATACGCATTACGATGGCGAACAAGTTACAAGAATTTAAGAATCTAGGCGAGCGTTTCGGAATATGTGTACTCAAGAACGCGTGCAATCGGCGAAGTACCGCAAGGCGAGAAGAGGCAGTGGCATTCTCTACGCTCTCCTCGATCGGCCCGATGAAATCATGCGTGCACAATTATCAGCTTTTTGCGATCGGCGGCGATGCGATCGATTTCTCCCGAGGGTGAGATCGCGCGCCCGCGAATCGCATGGCCGTGAATCGCTTCTCGTCCGCGGAATGCGACCGGCCCGGTATCATTCGATTTTCTCGATTTCTTTCGATAACCGTCTCGTTGCTTCGCGCGACACATTATAACGCCGCTATATAATTCTGCGCTAACGAACGCACGACTGTCGCTCTTAAAGCCCATCGCCGCCGGTCGGCCGGCAGGATTGAGGTTGATGCCAAGGCAGACAGGAAGATTATAATTAGCGCCGCTGCGAACTGCAGGAAAATGCAGCGGCTTTTTATCACCGCGGTAATTAGATAGAGTAAAATGCATGAAGTAAATGGTAGTTAATGGAAGGAGTTAGAGGTGATGAAAATGCAACGTGCGGAAGGATGGGAGCTTTTAAAGAGGGTGGACGTAAAGTTCACGGAAAAAACAATAAGGTTGCCACAACCACAATAATAGTAACATTTGGTACAGCCACGTCCTGTGGTTGTCACATTCACATTGTTTTGTGTAGTGCATCTATATATGTTTGTCTCAACATTCACTATGTTTGCTGTACCAAATGCATATAGTTGCCTTCACATCAATGTGAATGTGACAACCACAGGACGTGGCTGTACCAAATGTTACTATTATTGTGGTTGTGGCAACCTTATTGTTTTATCCGTGTTGGAATAATGTTTATACCTGTATTAGTGTATGAGAAATATATTTAAAGAATATTTAAAGTATAAAAAATAATTTAAAATATGAAAAAGTATAATATATATCCTGTTGAAAAAATTAAAAAAGATTTTAATGGCTCCATTAAAATTCTACTTAAAAATCACTTAAAATTCCTCTTTTATCAACCGATTTAAGATACTGTTGTGTTGTACTGCCGTGTTAACATTATTACAATCTATTAGATATTTTCTATCAAAATTGTATGTGAAATTATGATTTTACCTAAAATCTTAAAGTGCAAACACCAATATACATGTACTTGTGTGTAAAATTATTCTATTAAAATTATTGTAGCATATTATGCAGTTTTTATTCGAAAAGAAATAAAAAGAGAAATACAATTCTTTTGAAGAGACACGGTTGAAGAAACACGAAATATTGGACTTTATTATATATTCTGCTAACTACTCGTATATCGTCTCATTCATTTAGAAAAAGGATTCGCTCTTTTCTTCTTCGGTTACCCTCGCGTATATATTTCACTGAGTTTTAAATGTTTCTTGCTCCGCTGGCCACAGAACATACTTTAAAGTGGATGCACATGGTTCTCCGCAGATAGCGGAAGTACCGGGCCGGAAATATATCGCGTGATCTTTTTGGTGCGCGTTCGAAATACGTAGTCTCATCTTGGCGCGCGAATGCAAAGAATTCATTGTACTTTTTAATCGTCTCGCTTTGTACACACCGCAATTAATTCCGTACCGTAATGCCATTGTACTTGCAAAATCGCAACATTTTACAACTTCTTGATGCTAATGAATGAAAATTATTCCTGTTCACGCGAAGTATTATATAATTTTGCAAAGTTAAACTTTCTTATAAAAAAACGTATTGAATAAAATTATAAATTTGTTATCTAAAAAATCTAAGCAGATGTAAATTGTTAATCTAATAATATTCAATCGCATACCAATAATACTCAAATATTAATTAAAGCAAAGAAATGGCATGTTATGCGAACAATAACTACCGTTTCCATACCTTTGTGAGGATACTCGAACGACACGTGCGAGCGAGGAAGGGTCGAAATTGATGAAGTGTGTACGTACCGTGATTCCGTTCTGCTCTATTCAAGGGCTCGTATACTTGGTATATACGTTGCCCTAACTCTATTTCGGGACCGGCGGGACAGACTTACAAACCGACCCGCTATTCTTACGCCCAATTTCGGCGCCCTTACATGCATAATCCGCGTTTGGTCTTCGTCTAGAAACGTCGAGTAGTCAAACGATCGCACTATTTTCCTCGTTACACTGAAAACAAGTTGAGCTTCAATCGGCTTATGATAATTCCAGCGGACAACGCAACACTTGAACGTATATTAGTAAATTAAAATGTGCGGCGTGTAAAAATTGTTTATATATAAAATATATCAATCTTATATATCAATAAATTTTTCGCCTGTGGCATGATAGAAATAGCTGCCGAATACATTGATCTAGAGGCAAATTGGATGCATCTGAAAAGCAGGTAATTATCAAAATTACAATGCAATTATTCAATTAACCTGCGGTTGTTCCTTCTTACGTAAGCCATGTCGTTAGCATTAGCCATGCATCGAGGACAACGGATGATGAAAACGTACCACCCAGTACGCGTGTATTATGCGTATACGTGGGCCGCACATTTTGCGGCGAATTTGCCGGCCGTGACGACGCAACGTATAAACGAGGACCAACGCTTATTGTTATCTCGTACATATAGCGTATACGTTTACGTTCACATTCACATAAACCGGACCATTTACGTAGTCAGCGTGTCCGATGCTTGATGCGAACGAAGACAAATTACAGGTAGTTGGGAATTTACGCGGTGAATGCATCGCAGTATACGACTAGATGTTAAATATTAGCTTTAAATTTTGTTTAACTTTGATAATAGTATCGAAGTATTCTAATTTCTCAACTTTCATAATTTTAATAATAGACGTCGCATTTTAATTTCTAAATTTAATTATTTTCTCTCACAATCTTTATCTATTGTTATCGAGGATTACATACCAAACATAATGTCATCTGAGCATCTTCACACTGGCGATATATCAAGGACAAATTGATATTAAATTAAACGTAATAAGCGAGTGCATGCCTTATTCCATCGGTCGTTGTCGCCGTTTGACCTCTTGGTACGGCCCTTTCTTCCTTTATGCCCGCACCGGTATATCCTCGCATTGTACAATAAATACGGCATACATATGGCGAGGCAATACAATGCGAACAACACGTATTCATGTCCTGCATTCCCGCACCGTGCGAATCGTTCCTCAAAGGAGCAGCAATATCCGCTACTTAACGGCTGCGGTGGTCGTCCGTTACGTCCAATGCGATTTTTTATGACAAGAATAATCCAAAATTTTACGTTACCTCAAGATAATTATGCGAATTGAGATTACGTTCGGCTTTTATTTTTATCGCCTTACGGCCTTTTTATAGCGCGCGGACGTTTACATTCCGCAGTTGCAGCTTGCCTCATTCGCCAGTTACAGCGCGTATCTGCGGTACAGTTAGAGGCGTAATCCTCACGTGGCAGGTGCGCGCATTGCGTTTCCGCGAGTGAAAATTGTTTTTCACTTCCGACATAGAGAGCACGTATCGTATCTTCCACGGATTGGCATCCAGCGACGATCGTGAGATATTAAAATTTCGTAGGGGTGTCGCGCTGCAAAAGAATTTCTCTCTTACACGCGCGTGACGTAAACTACATCAGTAATCAGTTTCTAACGCGGACGTTGGGACGAGTTAATAATGTAAAGGTGAGAATTTGACGAATCTTAAGTTACGATAACAGAAATTATCTTTTAATTTAACAATTATGAACTCTAGTTTGTATAGTCTCTTCAGGTGATTTAGATTTCTCATGCATTCTTTTATCCTCACATATACTTTTTATAATTTTTGAGAAGCTTGGGACAATTTTGTATTATAACAACAAATGTGCTAAAAAATTTATCAAACTTTCGATAATGGAATATTGTTAATATATTGCGAATTGTTATAATATCGCGAAGAAGAAAAGGTATTTTTTAATATTGTTAGAATATAAATCAATCAATATGGCAATCAATTAATGTTGCTAGGGATATTAAATACAAGTAATTTTTATCTATTGAGAGTCCCTATCTTAAAATCTGCTTTCTTAAACGTGGAAGGATAAAATTTGCATATCTATTACACACATCGTCTATTGATCCCATCACCTTCCTAGTTGCAAAGTGTGCCGCGACATCAAAACAGTTGAGAAACACTGACTTAGGCTCATAGAGAGTGATTATCTCAGGTATGTGTGCTTACACGATAATGGAATTCCAAAGAAGTTTGAATACACAATATTATCTATATTCTCTATTCTATTAATTATAAACTCTTATAAAGAGAATAATAACAATAAGAAAAATAAGAAACATAAGAAAAATCGCGCGAGTAAGAGCAAAATTATCGACGCGCTTTTCTTGAATCGCTGATGGTTAAGTCGATTATTGAGAAACCTCTTTGCTTCTTTTCTGTTTTTCTCATTTTTTGCTTAATTACCGCACCTTTGCTTCGAGCAAGTTATTAATCGATTTATACTTGACCGAGGTACAAGTTGCATACTATGCTCCTTCAATCGAGTAGTCAGCACATGGTGCATTCGTCCCTTCACTCTTGCGGTTTTTCAATGGCGGTCAAAGTACTCGTTTCTTCCTCATACTGTCGTTTAATAGCCTGTTCTTCATTGGTGTCAATACACTGCGCTAATCGCTGTTTCTCTTGCTTGATCTGTAAATATTGATAGATTCATCATTGAAAAGAAAATCCGCTTTTATTACGACAGAGGATTTACAGTGTTAAATCTCATTTATGATCGATTTCTTCCACGTTATTCAATGTCTATTTTTAGATTAACTAACCGTAGATCTTTTTCTATAACGATCTCTGCAATTTGAAAAAAAAGAAAGAATATCCCGAGTAATTTTATTTGACAATTATGTAGCGATGAAGAAATTAAACATTAGAGTAAATACGTCTTATCTTAATACATTTTTTACTTATTTCTGATTACATCGATATTCTTAAGCATTTTGCACAAGATGTTTCTAAAAAAGGATGTTAGTTATTTTATAATTATAAAATATTTTCTTAAGTAATTGTACTGTAATATGTATATATAGAACGAATTTTTCAAACTAATTCGAGATGAAAAGTGAAAAAATCTAAAGTGAAAAAAACATATGTACATGTATAGAACTTTCCTTTCAATAATTTTAAAATTTTTAATTGAGGCTTAACAAACGAACCTTGTTTAGTAGCACCATATTTTATAATAATTGCGCAGTTTTTCTCATAAATCAAAGAGACTAATTCAAGATTACGCTTACGAAACTCGACAAGGGACTGCCATTTGCATGCCGTTGCAAAATACTGTCGTGGTAGGCGATCGCTCGCGTTTCTATCCGATACCCCGGTGGGAAACACTCGTCGCGAATCTTGTGTAAACGACGATAGTAGGCGAGTTTCCTGGCGATTCAATATGGCAAGGACGCTACGTTCAGTCATTCATCAACCGGTTAGGATGCCTTGTAAGGAGGGACGGCGACGAGGCCACCCCGTTCGGAAACTCTCCTTTCTTTCGCAGACTTACTTCAGTTTCTTGATACCGCGGGATATCGGTCAACAATCGACCGTTTACACTATGGGGAAATGTGTGTCGCAGCGAAGGATGAAAATGGCGCGTGCTTGTCTTCGCAACATCGAATTACCTAATTACCTAATAGGCAACCGACCGCGCGTCTTGACTCTCTAGCTGAAGAGATCTGCGTGAGCAAATCGTTTGCAACGGATGCAATGTGGCGAATTGCATTACGAAATTATCGACTTCTCCTCCGAGGAATAATCCCACGATAACTAAGAAAGGATGTGAGTCGCGGTGGAAGATAAAGACGACAATACGACAGTTTATTTTCTTTCGACTTTGTCCAATCTTCACTTTCAAAAGTGAATTAATTCTTTTATTTTGTCCGATATTATCTGATATTATTATATATTTTTAGAATAAATAAGTTTATACACACAGCGTATAATACGATTATTGTGAAGATTATTTGGAATATAATCATTCACAGAATGAATTCTGAGTAAACTTGTAATAAATTGCCAGCGATAATTATGTAGTAATCGTACACGCGGTATTATGAAACGGTATGATAGCACGAGAGTTAAAAAGTAGATATATATTTTTAGGCCCAGAGAAGTTTTTACCTCCTTTGATCTACCATCGACGATTAGCCCAATGCCTGGCAGCATTGCAGACCATCCTTGGCGTCGCAGTAATTTCCTTGTCGTTATGGTTGCTGTTTTGGACACCACACCTACCTGTCATGGACAATCCGTACTGGAGCGGCATGCCCGTAAGTGCAATAATTTCATACGGCCGTCAGATTTGCATTCTTTACCATGACAATGCAAGAATAATACAGAATGACAATCCTCTCTTACCTAACAAGCTGAGTCTGCTAGAATAGGCGCACTAACGCATGACCGTAATTAGACTTACACATGTATTAGAAAATGATATAATCATGCTTTTTGAACAGTAAAAGTATGGATATTATCACTTTTTAAATGATATACTAATCGTATGTAAAGTTATAAAACAAAGTGCTTATTTATTAGGCTAATTTGTTGGCAATTGCGTCAATTTTAACAGTTTTGGACGCTTTTGTATATTTTTTATATAAATTAACATCATTTAAAAGTTTAAATCTTAATTAACTAAAGGTAAGTATGCAATATAAAAGTAATATACATCTTCTTAACAAGATTTTGCTAACAATATTTTTCAATTTTATGATTACACAATGTGTTATGCAATAAATAAAATTATATAATTTCTAACACGTAAGTATGCTATGCATATTAACACTTTGTAAGTTATCATATTTCTTCGTAATATTTTCTTTAATATTTTTATCTCGGTATCTTCAGCTCTTGATGTCCGGGAGCTTCGGGATTTGTCTTCTATGCTGTTTTAAAAAGGAATATCCGAGTTTGACTCCTGGATTTTGTCTTTCCGCCACGAAGGTACGTAGAATCCTGATTTATTGTACAGATTTCTCAGAAAAACTCTCAAGGCGGAGCCGCTTGTTACTCAGCTCCTCTAACGATAATTTCTCGTATGTTAGAGTAGTCCAATTATAATATACGTGTTTATTATATAGTAATATTGCATTATATTACAATACTTATATATTCCTGCACCAATTTTAAACATTTTAATTTTATGAAAGAATATCAATTTGATTAAAATTTTCTTTTGATTTATTAAATTTATTTTGTCTTATTTTTTATATAATTATTGTAGAATTACCTACAAAATATTATATTCTCTTTCTCTTAATGTCTCTTAACGTCTTTATCACACTATCACGTTTTCTTCACGAACAGGTAGTTAGCGTGTTTTTGGCAGTTCTGGCAACCATTGCGTGTGTGAGCGCGTGCATATTCTCCGCGATGCACTTGTCACGTCTCATGCAACTGGAATGCACTCCAGCACGAGTATTGAATGCCACATGTGTATGCAGACCACGCGGCGAGCCGCCTGATTCACTCGAAGGTGCAGTCAGGTATGCCAAAAAATTGGGCACAAATTGACAAAATTACGTTTACCAATGCATCTGAAAAATCGTAAAAGTTGTAATGCACGACACATATCCTGAGAGTGTTTTTTACAAAGCATTTCAGCTATATTTTCCATCTATCGGGAATCTTTATTGTATTGCGTAGACGTAACAAGTTTAGCAATGCACTAATGTGTAATGTATGTAAAGCGACACTTTGTATATTTCACCAGATATATGGACCTTAATTGTCCCGAAGTAGAAAATATCCTGACAATCCTCCTCATCTTCTCGTGCACTTGCAACGGATTAGGTGTCTTAGTGGCGGGATGGTATAGCTATCTCCACTGGAGTACACGATACAGAAGGCCAAAGTACACGCAGGTCAGGACCAATACCATTTCCATGAACAATAAATTCAACAATAGATCAATCTACAAATTGAACCTGGAAGAACGATGACGTTTGCAGATGTTACAATGATTAAAACGCTTCCATTTCGTCGTGATCCATCAATATCTTCCATATGATCACTATTGTGATGAATTATACATGTGTACAAAGAAATATGAACTATTACAAATAAATTTTATTTTGTACTAATTTAACAGATGAAATCATCATAAACGTGAAATCTCAGAAACAATCTGTTAAATACATTTTAATATACAAAACAATGAAAAATAACAACGTAATCTTTACAAAGACATGAGTAGAAAAATTTTGTTTGACAAGCTGTCCTAGGATAACAATTTTGCAATTTTATAAAAGAACAAGGATTAAATATAAGTGCGTATATTTATTATTAATAATTAATAATATAATAATATTGTAATGTTCATATCATTATAATACGATATATACAGTATGGATCCTTATACAATGAGCCGATATTTTAAGGCTCGTTAAAAAAAATTGACGCTCACTTTTTTATTATGTGAAGGCTCAGTATTTGTTTGAACGTAATGTGTGTATTTATGTGTGCATGCATCTGACAGTGCGTTTATCTTTCAATATGAAAGAAGTTTGCGAATGACGACTATTAATTAATTTAATTTGACTATTAATTAATTTACTTATATTATGATTAAGGTTTATAAATGAATCTAGAATACCTCAGGAGACTACTGAAATAATGTAATATTAAATAAATGTTTGCGTTTATCTTTTGTACGTCATGTTAAATGTGTTTAGTGAAATAATATCGGACGATAATTGTCATGAACTAATAGAAAATAAATCTGTGGCGAGTAAATTTGGTATTAAATTATATATGATGTTATTCTTACTTATTGCAACATCGATCCCGCAATTGTTTAAATTATTGAAATAAAGCATTGAAACATTTCGTGATAATGAAGATGTACGAAAGGAAAAGAATATCAAAAATATATGCGACAATTCTATTTGTTTCTACTATGAATTCTTTTGTACTATAATATTGTGTTTAAATTTACAATTTTATTCATATGCTCATAAATTGACCAATATGTTTTTTGCACATTGAAATTTTAAGTTAAATGTTAATAAAAATGTCAATAAAAATTTTACTTGCTTTTTTAAATAAAATAGTTAGCATTAATTCTATATTAGTTAATATAATATACCTCTGCTTCTTAAATTAGTTAATAAATAAGCTTATCTTTTGAAACCTGTATAATCTTTTTTAAAGTTAAACTTCTGTATGTATAATACGCACATTGCACTTATAGATTTTTTAAAATTAATTTGTCTTTTTAATAAATTTACGATTTGCATTCCATTATTCTGCATTTAACTACCTATCAAATATTTGCAACGCTAATTTTTTAAATGCACACACAATTTCTTAAAAGATTAAATAAGTAAACCTTTGTTTCAAATAAAAATAGATAAAGCAATTTTATAAAGAATCAAAATATGAATGTCTATAGCCTTGTGTTATTTTTTGATAGTAATGCTATTTGTAACTCTTACTGCAAATCTTTGTGTTCACTTGGTTATTAGCATAACACTGCATCTACGATAAATGCCAAATAATATTTTCATGAACGGAGACACAACGTTTTTATGAGATATATGCTTCATTGAAAAATCGTTATATTTTGTTAATTTACGTGGGAGAATAGCAGTATCAAAATAAGATAAATATATTCGGAGGAATAAATTCTTCGAATTGTTTTCAATAAATATAAGCTTTCAACTATTTTCACGATACATCGGTATAGTTTTCTTATTGTGACATTTATGACAAAATATGATACTTATTACTTTTTATTCTATTGTTTTATCGCAATATTAAGAAATATCCCTAATGTTAATTAATGAAACAATAACCGGAGCCTCTCTCTGTGAAATCTTAATATCAATCAGATACTCGATATGGTAGTATACTTTTTAATTATCTTATTGTTTATAACTCGGCACTATGCATTGATGTATGCGATACAGGTCAGAATATAACTATTGTATGTTATAAAACTATACGTTATTATAATTTGCATATTCTGTCTCTCAACGAAGATAAATGAAGTAAGAAAAAAATTCTAATTATTAATTACAAATCTGTCCAAGCATCGCTACATAGCGATTGATAGTAACCCAAAGTAAACTTCTTTTAAAAATATACATTTGTCTATATGCAACTTTGTCTGCTAGTACATATTTCTAACATTTGGTCCAATCTAGAATGTTTATCCAAGATATCAAATAATAAACCAATAATAAAATAAGAATATTTCAATAAAAGTAAATAATTTTAATTTTTGTAATATTACATTAGGGATATGGAGAAATATAGAAGAAAGGAGATATCACAAAAATGCTTGTAACAATTTTATTTTTAGTTTCTAATATGAAATTTTTGAAGTACTACGGTGCTTTAATTTATACAATTTTTATTTTTCTTCTGAAAATGTCCAATATTTTTTTAAACACCGAAATTGATGTCAATGAAAATTTCCAGTAAGAATTGTATAAGTTTTGTGAGAATTATCTAGTTGACTAATGAAATATGGATCCTGTATTTAAATATGGGCTGTATGTGATTTAATAACACGTTGTTCATGTATGAATATTAATAATTTCTGTTTATTAATCACGTTATTATTCTTGCGTTTGATGCAACAAGTTGTAAGCCGAGTATGACATCTTAAGTAACTGTAAAAAAATGTAAACATGTTTAAAGTTATTTAAAATATTTGTAATATTAAATAATAATTTCTGTCATTCTAACTAGTTCATACTGACAGCTACAAACGAGTCCAGATTCAATGTGAGTATGTACATGCTACTGAATTCGATAGGAATCATTACGCGCTTCATGATTATTAAGAGGCATCTCTTGCTGCTATTGCTAAGTGCCGACCATTCTATATTAAAAATACTATTCATCAAATGAAGACTCTATGAGATACAAAGAAATATTGCACATTATAAAACAGAAATATCATATTTGTCCCAATTTTTTTAATGATATAATTTCTTTTCTTATTTATGTTTAATTATATATACATGTCGATCTATATATATTTTAGAGAAATATATACTTTTACTTTGACTTCGTTTCCAAACCAACAATAGATGAAAATTTGCGTCAATATGGCACCTGAGTATACCATCAATGAAACAATGGTTACAAAATCTGTCGCCATTGCTATTCGATATAAATTCGAGCATATCACCAACATGCTCACCGCAAACTGGAGAGCAATTATTTTCGCAAACATGTTATTCACCGTGTATGCATATCTGCGATTAAATAAAAAAGGCTTAGTTTCCTACGAGTTTCCTTTTAAAGTTATACACAAATTGGATTCTTATTATGAAATTTAATAATAAAATAAAGATACAAATACATACATTAAGTTTTTTTCATAAAATTTTCAATGAGTAAGGAAGAATCAATCCAAAATTGATTTCAAAAAGAATCCGTACATAAAAATTTGTGTAAAACATCTTACGTATTAAGTGTATATGTCTTAATCATTTTTCTATTATTTTAAGAGCGAAAATGGGGTAACGTAATTCCAATTTTTCGAAGAAACAAAATTACATAAGAAACCAACTCAAAGATACGGTTGTGATGACAAACACAATCACGCAGAATATCTTCACTATGCGCGAGTTTTGTCAATCGATACTCCAAAATTTCAAGCTGGCAGCAGATGTGTAATAAAAGACTGCAAATTACGCCTTCGCAAGCAACGTTTACTATACCGGAGGTTGCCATGCCTATCAACTGGTGAGTGTAAACAAGAAAGTATAAAGCAGGATACGAATAGTTAAACGGCACCCATGCCTTGTATGTCAAATTTCTATTCGTGAGTTCCGTAAAAACAGACGTCAAAATTACTGATATGATTGCCGCCATAACGATAATCAAGTATCGCAACGTGCTATTCCTATAAAATAATCATCAAAATCATTAAAATTATTTTAACTAATTTCTTTTATATAAATTTTGTTTAATTTTAGTGTTATTTTAATCTATAATATTTTCTCTCAGGTACTCTTCTTATTTGCAAATATAAAAACACTGTCTTATTTAATTTAAAGAAAGGTATAGTATGGTAATTTTTGAAAAAATTTAAAAAAATTATATTACATGCGTATCTATGCTATGTTACATTGTGTATCTATTTGTATAAATCGTCATGCAAAATATACGTACATGTAATAAATAGAACACATAAGAAATATTTTGCTATTTAAAAAATATATTATTAAAGCATAACTGAAAAATTTTTGCGTGAGTTTAATGATACTTACTGTATCATTTTCTCAAATTTCTGTTGAATCATCAGTTCGCGTGTTTCACATGCTGCAAAAGGTTTTTCATTAAGAATGTTGATTATCATCATAATATTTTTGCGATCTATCCACATATAAACTTGTTTATAGCCTGCGACGAATACGGTCAACATCATATATAAAGAATCGGTGAACTCGTCAGAGTTTTCGACATTCAGTACGATGTTCATAAATTGAGATATTGAAAATATATATAATGCAGAGACAAGGAACATTGCGTATGTTTTATAAATTATATGTTTAAATAACGACGTCCATGAAACCGGTTGCCAGCATCCAGCGAATGCACAGACTAGGAGTGTAAATTTCAGCACCCTCATTTGAACCTCTTTAATGCAATTTTATTTACAATTTTACTATTAATATTTATTAATTACATTATTTTTAAACATTTTATAGAGATATTTCTCTTTTTTTTAAAGATAAAGATCATATACTAGAAATAAAACATATTTATTAAAAATGTTAGACTATAAAAATTCTATTTTTTATTTTTTTAATTTTAATAAAATCCTGCTTGCTGTTAGCTTAAAATACATTTTATTTATTTTATAAGTATATTTTCTTTAATATAATATTACTTTATAGCTTAAGTAAAGATATTTAATATCAAATATTGATATTTGATATTATTTAATTTTGATTAAGATCTGATTAAATTCTGATAAAAATTCTGTTGAGAAGAATTCATATTTATATTATACAAAGATAATTTACTACGTGAATAAGTTACAAAAGAATCAATGTCAAAATACCACTTGTTAAGATTTTATTTTCGAATATTAAGCTTTTGATATAATACTTGTACAATGCACTTACAAAGCTCTTCTGATCTCTTTGCCATGAATTACTTACGTTTACATTCAACCTTTCACTTTCAAATTAATTTAAACTGTTCATATAATTTTTAAAAGCATTATTCGTCTAAACTCTCGCCGCGTCTCAAGTGAAAATGGATAAGCCAATTTTGAAAGGAGAAGAAAGACTCGGAATGTCTATAGAATATCTCGCAATTTTCTGATAATAATACTGTTCGTTACATCCTCTCCATATCTACGTTGTAATATTCATACATACAACTTGCAATGTCATCCTCGCGAAATAATATATCTTTATGAATTGAAATGCGGAATTGTTTTGGTATATACGCTCTATTAGAAAATTGTATAATATGCTACTATTTTTATAAAGATAGTGGGACAGAAAGAAAACAGATATAGGAAAAAGCAAGTTCTTTGAAGTCTCAGAAAATTATTAGTCATCAATTATTTGCAGAATATTTCAATATAGGTTCTTCATTGTACGTATATGTCAAAATATTATTACTTTCTACTATATTGTCCATAATTGTATCAGACATATATCTTTAAATTAGCTGCGGTTTACCTCTATGAAATCTTAATATCAATAGCCCATACAACTCAATTCCACATTTACTGCATTTTTGTTATCCTATCGCATATGGTCTGTTTATCGAGACATGCTATAACGTATATCCAGAGCATGTTACAACATATTTCCATATTGATTCCTACGTTTACTCTCTCTTGCATCGCAAATGTAAATAAGGTAAGAAAAAATTTTAACTCTCAAATACAGATATGTTACATACACATACGTATGCACATGCAGATCAATAGTATAAAGCAAATCAAAATTTTTTTATTCATATATTTGTATGTGTATAACTTATATACATGTTGATTACTGTAATATCGGATATTAGGATATAATAATTGTCTAAACTAAAAAAATAATAATTTTAAAGTAAAGCGCGCGTTTGAAACGGAAAAATACTGGAATAAAATATTTCACATATGTACGCACATAGAAATGCTTACAATGATTTTATTTATATCTTCAGATACAAATTTTTTAAAATACTGATAAAATGCTTTAATTAATACTTTTTATTTCTTCTAAAGATATTTAAAATTTGTTTTTATGTGTCATAATTTTTCAAGAAGCACCAATAAAAACTCTCAGTTAAAATTTTATAGATTTTCTATAAAATATTTCTATAAAATATTGATTAGGATTATGTTGTCGATACTAATGAGGTATTAATATTTATTTCTACATTTCAACATTTCTTTTGTGTGATTTCGTAATAAAATAAATATGAACAATAACAATTTCTATTTACTAATCATGTTACTATTCATGTGTTTGATGCAGCAAATTGAAAACCGAATATGACATCTTAAGTAACTGTAAAAAATTGTAGATACATTAAAAGTCATTTGAAACAATTGCAACATTTAGTAATAATATCTATCTTAATTGTTTGATACTGACAGCTACAAACGACTCAAGATTCATCGTGATTATATACGCGCTAGAAAATTCGATAGGAGTCATCGCGCGTTTCATAATTAATAAGAGATCTTTCTTGTTGCTATTGCTAAGCGCCGGCCATTCTATATCGTAAATGCTATTCACCAATTGAAGGCTCTACAAATAAAAATATAATATTTTTTATATAATATTAGTAAGAAATATTATAATTTTCCTGATCTCAATTATATATCTTTTCTTAACTCTTCTATTTAGCAACACAGTTAAATCCATTTTAAACGATATTTAATATATAAATAGGATCTATTTAGGTAAGATATACTTTTAATTTGACTTCGTTTCCAAACCAGCAATAAATGAAAATTTGCACTAATATAGCACTCGTATACATCATCAGTGGAATAAAGCTTATGTAGTCGGTCGCCATAGCTATTCGATACAAATTCGAGCATACTACCAACATGCTCACAGCAAACTGAGTAGCGATTATTTTCGCGAACATATTATTCACTGTATATGCGTATCTGCGATTAGATTAAAAATTCTCAGTTGATATCCTCAGTTGATATCCGTAAGTTTTTTAAATTATTCACGAATTATTAGATTCATGTTACTTAATTTTTATTTTAATTGCTCATTTAAGACAGAATATTTAGAATAGTTTAGATTCTTCGTACACTTTTTTTATTACGGATTTTCTAACTATTTTAGAATTTATCTTTCTTAATGAAAATTTTATTAATATTACTATTTGTAATTACATATATATGAAATATATTAAAGTGTTAATTTAAGTATTTAATAAATATTTTATCTCTACAAGAATTCTTTTTTAGTCTCTCATCAATCAAATTCTACTTGGAGTTCAATAAACATCAAGATTTTGTTAATTATATCCGCATTTCTTTATTTTATTTCTGTATAGAAAATCTCTAGATATATTTGATCTCTTATAAAACCACTGCTATCTTTCCAATTGTTATAGAAAAATTATTTCAAGACGTCTTATTTATTGTTTCGATCATTTTTCTATTTGGAAAATAAATAATAATTATTTTAAAAACATATTTATACTTTGCGGGTGATCCAAATTTTCTAATTAGAAAAAAAGCTAAGGATAATTTTGTTTTAAATACAAAACTTCTTAAATAAACTAACTCAAAGATACGGTTGTGGTGACAAACACAGTCGCGCAGACTATTTTCATCATGCGTAAGTTTTGTCAATCGATACTCCAGTATTTCAAACTGACAGCAGATGTGCAGCAAGAATCCGCAAAGTAAGCTCTCGCAAGCAACATTTACTATACCAGAAGTCGACATAGCTATTAATTGGTGAGTGTATACAACAAAATATATAGCAGAAGATGAGTAGTCAAACGGTATCCATGCCTTATACGTCAAGTTTCTATTCATAAGGTCCGTGGAGACAGACATCGATATTATTGATGTGATTGACATCATGACGATGGTTAAATACCTCCGAGTATTGGTTCTATAAATAATGATAAAATTTGTTACAGCCAGTTTCGCGAGATTAACTCATTTTCTTTTGTTATATCTTCTGGATTATTACTCATATTTATAATATTGTTTCAGTTTCCTGTTTGTATTTATAAACGTAGAAAATATACGTATTCCATAAAAAATTTAAAGAAATGTGTTTTGGAAGAATTTAATTGGGTGAGACATATTTTACACTATCTGTATCAAGATGTTATGTAATAAAGTACACTAATAATGCTATAATTACTATAAAACATTTAAAAACGCAAGGCAAAGTATTTTGCTATTTAGATAATTTATTATCGAGGAATAGTTGATGTATTTAGTTGCATAATCTTATAATGACACTTACTGTACCATTTTCTCAAATTTTTCTTGAATCATTACTTCATGTGTTTCATATGGTGCAAAAGGCTTCTCGGTAAGAACATTTATTATTACCATAACATTCTTACGGTCTACCCACATATAAACCTGTTTGTAGCCTGCTACGAGTATCGTCAACATCATATACAAGGCATCGGTAAATTCATCAGAATTGCCAACGTTTAATATGATGTTTATAAATTGAGAAATTAGAAATATATATAATGAGAAGATCAGAAACATTGCATAAGCCTTATAAATTATATGTTTAAACAGCGATGTCCATGTAAGCGGCTGCCAGCATCCAGCGAGCGCGCAGATCATGAGTGTAAATTTCAGCAGGCGCATTTGAGCTTCTCTTTAATGCAAATTAGTCTACACAATTTGCTGTTAAGATTACATTATTGTTTATCATAGTCGAAATATTTCTCTTTTAAAGGTGAAAAATGGGAATGTTAAAAATTCTAATTTAAAGAAGATGAAGAGATACCGCACCGTATTTTGAAAACTTTTAAAACTTCATTTTTTTATGCAATTTTATAAGTAAATTCTATTTAAGTATTTTATAATTTAAGATTTAATTTAAAGAGTTATTTTTAATATCATACACTAAAAAATTGTAAAAATATTTCTTTCCGAGAAAAAAATAAATTTTAAATTAGCCGAAGAGTTTTATTATGTAAAGCATACTATAAAGTATATGTAAAGCATATGTTAATTTAAACATTAATTGTAAATTTTTTTGTAATATTAAGATTTTTTCTATATAATGCACTTACAAAGATTTTCCGATTAATTTGCACTACTTGCGTTTTCTTCAACTGTTTATCACATTGTCAAAACTAACTCAAACTGCTCACGTAATTCTTAGGAACATTTGATTAAGTCTTTGTTTCTTTGTCTCCTCAGACGACAATGGATAAATGTCTATCGTATCTCTCAGTGCGATTTTCTAATCGTGATAGTTTTACTCGTTCCACGCGTATCTATGTCCCTATTATTATTATAATACGGAACTAGCAATGACATTCTTGAGAAATAATATTTTCATGATTTAAAACGCGAGATTGTTTCGAGATGTATGCTGTATTAGAGAATTGTATAATGTACTGTCTATGAATATTTTTATGAAGACGACGGGATAGAAGAGACAGACAGATATACGGAAGAATAAATTCGTTGAATTGTTCCCAGTGAGATGTATTATTTGTTCTCTATTTCCACGATTATATTTTATATTTCAACATGGTTCACTCATATGATAAAATATTTTTACTGCCTGTTTGCAAAGTGAATACATTGGTTGTTACGTTGAATCGTTAGCTATAGCTCATGGCAATGAAATTTTAATGTTAATAGTCTATACGCTCGGTTAGTAATACACTTTTTTGTTATAGCGTGCTGTCTACGACCGGCTGTCACATGTCGGGATGTCGAAATATCATCACATGTTTCGTTGAAACTGACTTTTACACTTACTCTCTTTTTAATCAAATATACATACGGGTAAGGAAATAGCTTTAATTCTTAGGTGAAAAGATATTAGTTATAATAAGATTTTCTATTAATGTATTTATTTGCATGCATTTTTCTCTGCAATATTATTTCCTATAATAAAATATCAATCAACGGTTTTAACGCAGGCTATAAAAATTTGTAGCCCAAGGAGGAACATGGAATGATAGAAATATCGAAAATGTATACAGGGTGTCCCATGACTCGAGGTCCATACATTAAGGGCGTGTTATTGAAGTCATTTAGAGTTGAAATTGTTTAATAAACATATGTCCGTAAATGCTTCCTAACAGAACTACAACCATTGAAAGTTGATGTAAATATTTGAAACATTTTCTGTCAGTCTAGTATTGTTTCATTAATTCTTGTCTTATTGCCTATTAATATGTTTATTAATAATAATTGTCTTATTAATTAATAAGAAATTCTCCTGGCATGGTGGAGCGAACTGTTAGATCACTTTTACGCAGGGCAAGACTTTGTATTGAATCTGCAGGAGATAATTTTAAACAGAATTTGCAATACATTTGTAAATAAACAAGTTAAATTAAATGTCCTCTTTCTTTCCTTTTTCAAATATTCACATCAACTTTATCAAATATTCACATCAATGGTTGTAGTTCTGTTAGGAAGCATTTACGGACATATGTTTATTAAACAATTTCAACTCTAAATAACTTCAATAACACGCCTTTAATGTATGGACCTCGAGTCATGGGACACCCTGTATAACAATTCTATTTGAATATGTATATCTACTATTAATGTAAATTTCTTGTAATATCATCTTAATATATAATTTCGTTTCTCACCATAAACGTATTAATATCTTTTTTACACGCCACAGATTTTAAATACGTGCTAATATAAACCTTCCGCATAGATTTCATATATTGTCTAAAAATAAGTTAGTTAATATCAACAATACCTGTCTCTTATACACATCTAGATGTGTATAAGAGACAGAATATAAACCTTCCGCATAGATTTCATATATTGTCTAAAAATAAGTTAGTTAATATCAACAATATGTTAACACATTTATTTTTGCTCTTTAACATACCTTGTACGTCGCTTCGTGAAATATGAACGATAACAATTTTTATTTATTAATTATTTTCCTGCTGAGAGCGTTTCAATAGATTGTAAGCTGAATACGATGCTTTAAGTAACTGTAAAAAAAGTTTAAGATGCATTTAATATTATTTAAAATGTTTATAGGAAATAGTAAACGTATTTTCATAATTGACTAATACTGACAGACACAAACGAGTCAAGATTCAATGTGATGATAACTGCGCTGTTAAATTCAATGGGTAGCATCGAGCGCCTCATGATTAGCAGAAAAGCTCTTTTGCTCTTGTTATCAAGCGTCTGCCACTCTATATTGTATATGCTGTTTGCTACTCCAGTGCTCTGTAAGTAGACGTTTAATAAAATACTGCACACTATTAAAAAAGTATATCACGTATTATATAATGCTTCTTTTTCTTCTTCTCAGTTTTTTATTGTTAGGCTGGCGCCAGACTATGCGCGTTTTCGCGAATCATTCGTGAATAGAATCATGTCATCCTTGTTGTTTATCAAATGATAAACAAGGATGAACGATGCTCGAATCACGAATATTCGCGTAAAACGCGCATAGTCTGGCGCCAGCCTTATAATTTCTACATTTCCAGTAGTTACAGAAGACACTTAATTTATATTTTTATATGTAAATATAAGATCATAGATGCATGTATATGTAGATAAATTATGTACTTTTAATTTGAGTTCATTTCCAAACCAGCAATAGAGGAAGATCTGTGACAACATGCAGGCCGTATATAATATCAGTGTAACAAGGCCTCCATTAAGCATCAGGAGAGAAATAGAAGCCAATTTGTATAAATTAGCACACACTACTAGCATGCTTACTGCGAACTGGAGAGCAATTATCTTCGCAAATCTGTGATTTACTGTATTCGCGTATCTACGATTAAATAGAGGATTTTAGTCTATATGCGAAAGTCATTTATCAATCTCATCTTTCATAATTTCTTTATCCGATAAACGAATTAATAATTTTTGAACTATTTTGTAATTAATACGCGCAAAAAACAAATATTTTTGCGCGTATTAATTACAAATTCCAAATTATTTAAATAACAGAATTGTTCTAAAAACTAACTCATATATACGGTCGTGGTGACGTACACAATCACGGAGAATATGTTGATCGTCTAAGATTTTTGTCATTCGGTATTCCAGAATTTCGAGCTGACAACAGATCTCTTGTAGGAGTCCGGATACTAGGCTGTCGATGGCAACGTTTACAGCCGCAGTGATTGACATACCTATCATTTGGTGAGTGAATACGAAATAAAATATAATGGGTTGCGTGTAATCGAATGGCAACCATGCTTTGTACGTCAAGTTTCCTTTCATAAAATCCATAAAGATGGCATTTAAAATTATGCATATGACCGTTACTTGGACGAGGCCGTAATACCAGAACGCGTACTTCCTATAAAATATGTTTCTTATGGAAATATTCTAATGTCTACGAAAAATTATTATGTCCACTTGTTTTTAAAGTGTTTGCTTGTATGTTACTCACATTGTTATATTTTCCTTGAATTATATTACTATTTATGTCTACGTTGTTTGTGAGATGATTTACAAGCATTGGATGAATGTGAAATGATTATGTTCAGAAAATGATCAAATTGTGCCAAACACAATATACTATGTAGTGTTAAACTAAATAAATAAAATATATAAGATATGGTTACATCTTATTGTATAAAATATTGCTATAACGTATTTAATAACGCAATGATGAAGCTAAGATGTTTTAATTATTCAAAAATTGATTATTGAATCATGATTGATGCGCTTACTTGTGTAACTCAAAAATGATACTTACTTTATCATTTTGTCATATTTTTGTCGAATCATTACTTCTTGTGATTCCGACGGTTTAAAAGGTTCCTCCATAAGGATATTGATTATCGTTATGATATGTTTTTTAGTTATCCACATGGTAATTATTTTGTAAGTTGCGATAAATACCGTCAATGTCATATATATATTGTCGCTCATTTCGCTGAAGTTATCAATGCTCAGTGCAGTGTTCATAATTTGCGATATTGTGAATGCACTTATTAAGCAAATTAGTAATATTCTATAACTGTTATACATTATTTGTTTAGACAGCGATGTCCATGAAAGCGGTTGCCAGCATCCACTGACCGCACAGAGTATAAGCGTAAACTGTAGCACGATCATTTGAGTTTTCTTTTATTTAATTTTGCCTACATATAAATTATTTATAGTGTTATGTCTACTTATATCATAATTTGAATATCATATATAAAATAAAAAGAAATAAAAGTTTTATGATAATATTAAAAAATATTATATATATATTAAATAAAATATTATTTTTTTCGCACATATACAGGGTGGACCATTTTAATCAATCCACGCGAATATCTTGAAAAGAAGAAGTTTTTCAAAAAAACGTTTCAGACAAAAGTTGTATGGCCTAAAGGGGGACGTATGATTTCGATGTGAGTCGTGTTGTAGATGTCGTCGTTTTCAAGAAATTTTAAAGGCGACTAATTTCTTAAATGGAACTTCATTTTTTCCTTGAGATAAAAGTTGTACATCTCGTCGAGACGTTTTCAAAACCCTCCCAAAAATTATCTTTTGCATAAGCCGTTTCGGAGATATGAAGCTTCAAAGTTTATAACATTTTGACATAAAATATACAATATCTCGTAAACTATTCATTTTTTGATAACTGTACCTTAATACTTTTATGCGTAGAATAGTGGGATGAATCAATTGATGTGAGGAAAACACGTGGTTGCTTTTAAAAAAAATTATGCAATTTGCAATATGCAATTATATATTTTTTTGAATTTTTGAACTCAAGGAAAAAATTAAGTTCCATTTAAGAAATTAGTCGCCTTTAAAATTTCTTGAAAACGACGACAACTACGACATGATTCACATCGGAATCATATGTCCCCCTAGGCCATACAACTTTTGTCTGAAACATTTTTTTGAAAAACTTTTCCTTTTCGAGATATTCGCGTGGATTGATTAAAATGGTCCACCCTGTATATATACAGGGTGATTCAGGACCTCTGCAACAAATTCTGAAGGACGATAGGTTTCGCAGAAAGAATCATTTTTTGTCAAGTAACCCATGTTCTCTGACGTTTAGGTGCTACGTGACCGCGAGGTCTTAGGTGACATTTATTACAATTATGAAAGGAATTCATCTAGGAACTAATTGTGCGAATACGCGCTACTTTTGACCAAATTTGACACAGACTTCAAATGTTTGATAGAGTCCGTCAATCAATGTTACGACGGTGTCACGAATGCAGTCAGGTTCAGAGTAGACACTTTGAACATCTTCTGTAAATTGTATGCAAGTGTACTTGAAATAATAAATAAATAATTCATTTCATAATTATAATAAATGCCACCACATCGCGCGCGTAAACATAAACAGACTCAATATACCTACGTAGATGAATTCCTTTCATAATTGTAATAAATGTCTCCTAAGACCTTCGCAGTCGCGTAGCACCTAGGGTGCGTTCCACTTAACGCTCGCAACGCTCGCGAGTCATGTCATCCTTGTTGTTTATCAAATGATAAACAAGGATGAACGATGCTCGCGAGCGTTGCGAGCGTTAGAGGAAGTGGAACGCACCCCTAAAACGACGCGTCAGAGAACATGGGTTACTTGACAAAAAATGATTCTTTCTGCGAGACCTATCGTCCCTCAGAGTTTGTTGCAGAGGTCCTGAATCACCCTGTATATATGTATTATATAATAATATAATAATAGTATAATAATATAATATAAAGTTTAACTTTAACGGATTAAATGAACTTTACTTAAATAGATCTTAAAATTAAATTACGAAAGCATTTAATGTCAGACATTGGACAAGCATGAAAAAATTGCCATTAATAATTATCTTCAAATAAAACGAAGAATTTTGTTATATAAAATATAAGAGGGCCATAATTTTAAAATAAATAATTTTAAAATATACTCATACAATTCTATGTTTAATGTATAAAATTTGTCAATATCTGTTATACTTACAAAGTGAATAATTCTTACAGTCAATTACTTGACGTCACATTAAAAATCTACCGCAAACATCTTGAGAAATAATTTATAATATTAGAATAATTCGTTGAAAAATTATATGACTAAATCATATTCGCGCGTTTAATGACAATAGACAAATTTTATGGGAGCGAGATACACCCAGAATGTCTATAGCCTCGCGACACCACTTTCTGACAATGCGGTATCCGTTCGCCGAACCCCTTCTTATCTGTCTCTATTATTATCGTAATACCGATCTTGCGACGGCGCGGAATATTATTTTCATGAGTCAACATATAGATAAGCTGCAATTTTTGTCACGCGATGGGGTAAATAACATTTCCACAAGGCAAGGTGGATGTACTTTCGAAGGTTCATCAATATAGAACATCAGATGTAAGTTGCCCCTATGAAGTATTCATGCAAGTTACTTATTGTACATTGATCAAAAAATGTTTTTTTTATTACTGTCTCTACCCAGTGCTTGACATGTCATCACATGCTACGTTTTACATATCGATTTCTGTTCGCGATTGTCGGAGAATATAAACATCGAGGAGAAAGTGAATCGTAGAAGCTAACAGTGGCATAATAGCTTCTATGATACTAACAATAAGTCAAACTCCTTTAACATCATGTTGATGGTTATTGTAGCGATTAAAATAATATTGTACGATCTTTGCTGGTATGAGCAAAGAAAAGCGTGAGTATTAATACATGCTTAGCATTAATTATAAGGACATCTAATGTATTCAATAATGATGTCAAAGAAAATACAAACATAAAATATGTTGCACAATTGTACTTATGCAATTCTATTTATGTCTTAATCATTCTCATACTCCAGTTTTAATCTAGGTCCTATAATTTTTTTTTAATAGATCTTAAAAGTTGTTATTTTGCCTCAAAACATCTTAATTTTTTATCTTCTCTCTCTCATGACATATTTGCATTATTATTGGAATATCAATTGCGGTGGCGTCTCCTGCGCAATAATACTTTTCTGTAACTCCTACGCGTAATATCATTTCGTGATACGTAAATTCTTATGACAAAACTGCGTAGTATACTGCAACTGCGTAGAACAGCGATACGCATTAATAGAAAGCATACAAATGAAATTGTTATTATATTTGTTATTATATTAACGAGTCAATATGTTACGAACTATCTCTCTGATTATGAATACTTAGATGCTACCCCTTCGTATATATACGCATTAGTTAATAATTTTATTAAATATTTCATTTATTACTGCACAAAAAAAGGAATTCTTTGTATAATAATTAATGAATTAGGAACTATGACTTATCTATATGAAATCTTAATATCATAGATAATACCATAGATAATATACCTTATTACAAGATATTATCATTGTCGTATTCGTCCGCGGTCTTAAAACGTCATTAGACACCTCGTTACATATCGATTTGTGCATTTGCTATGCCGTACAATGTACGTAAAAATAATGATATGAAAAAAGTATATTATCTTAACCACGAATCTATTCATGTTACACCAATATAACATTTCTTAAAAAATATTAGATAAGTGCAACATTAAAAATACAATGTAATGTTTATTTCAAAGGCATTAGGTGTTGAGAAATTAATTAATAATATGACGTGTATTATTAATGGACAGATATTAAGTCATACCTGGGCCAGTTATATATGAGAGAAAAGATAAAAATGAATTGTCATACACGCGCATACACACAAGAACAATATTGCAGTTATATTTATATACCTTTATTGTAGATATTTTTCTTAATTTACTTATTTTGGCTTATTTGATTGCGCACGCACACATTTCTCTACTAACCTACTTATTATTATTTAATATGCCTTGAAAATTTTGTGATATTTTTTCTCGAAAATTTGTCATTATCATTATCATTATTAATTAATTGACTACTATTACTCTCGATAAATTGATAATATAAATTTAACAAATTTATTATAAACAACAATTTTCAATCTTGTGCTAAGTTACTTTTTCTGCGACTGTATCAATACATTAAAAAGCGAATATGACGTTTTAAGTACCTAAATTATAGAATAAATTATTGAACAAATTGTATATTTATTACATGGAAAAACTAAATTCCTTATACAAACCTTTACAAAAGAGTCAAGATTTACCGGCATAATATCTGCGCTGGTAAATTCGATTGGTATCGTAGCACGATTCATGATCATTAAGAGACCTTTCTTTACGTTGTTGCTAAATATTGTCCATTCCATGTTATAAATGCTATCTGATAATTGGAGGCTCTGTAAATAAAATTAAACAAAGTCATATTGTATTATCCCCTTATACAATATATATGTACGTACATATATCATCCCCTTATACAATACATATGTACATACATTTTCTTTTTTTTGTAGCGGTAGATATAATGTTGATTTCGCAACTTTCTTCAGATAAACTAATGAATAATGAAACTATGAAATTAAAAGTAGAAATTAAAGTAAGTTATACTAAAACTACCTTCAGCTTGATTTCATTGCCGAACCAGCAGTAATAAAAAATCGGAGCCATAGTGCTAGCTACAACCATAACATCCTGTATATAAGAAGCGGTACTGGACGATTTCAAAGCCATGTGAATTAAATTGTAGCTCATTACCATCGTGATCATTAGGAACTCGCTAGGAACTATCTTGGCAAATCTATCGTTCAGCATATGCGCGTATCTAAAATTACAGAGAATATTTTTAATTTATTTACCGTTTTTTTCTAAAATATTTAATTGATAAATTTAATTGGCAATTTTAATATCCAAACATGGAAAATATCTTATACTTTTATTGTTCAATAAATATTTTTACAGTATCTTCTATAATTCTTAAAGAAAATTGGTGAGATGGTAATCATATTTTGCACTGTTCTTATATCGAGGATAATAAAATAATTTTAAAGAAACTCATTTCTAATATATTTCTAAAGTCGGTCCCACACAAATCACGAGTATTCGTGAATGAAGGCATTCGAAAAGATTTGCGCAAAATGTGAAGCATTAACTCATTATTTAATTTAAATTTCTTCTTTTTGCAAATTTTTATTTTTACAAATTTGATTGAAAAATCTGGATTGTGAAGAAAAAATTACTGAGAAGTTGAAAGTTTTCCGATTGTTATTAGAGAAACAAGAAATTTTAATAACAGCATATTCGTTTGAAAGAGACATGTAGCATTCTAGAGTTAAAAAAAACTTACTCAAATATATGTATGTGATGGTGTACGCAATCGCGTAGATTGTCTTGATCATTCGCGATGTTCGACAAACGATACTCTAAAATTTCGATCTGGCAGCAAATGTGCAGCAATAATCCGCAAATTAAATTGTCACACGTGGGATGGACAAGACCGATACATATTAAAGTTATTATCTGATGAGCGTACGCGAGATAAAATAGTGCGGATATTGAGCTGTCGAACGGTAACCATGCTCTGTACATTAAAGATCCATTCTTGAGATCCATGAATAACGAAAGCGAAATCATGTAGAATGCAGTTACCGAGACGATGATTAAATAACCTAACGTATTATTTCTATAAAAAATTGATTATACATATATAAAATATGTAATTTAATTGAGTACATGTATTTATCGAAAACAAAACGCTAAACGTAACTTACGTTATTTTTTTGTCAAACTTCTCTCGAATTATGCTTTCGTTCAGATCCATCGGTTTGAATGGCTTCTCGACAAGATTATCAATTAACATTATAATACTATCATGATTTATTCGTATGACAATTGCTTTGTAGCACGCCAGAAGCGAAATGAGAGCGTTGAACAAGGTGTCGCCAACTGTGTCAGCGTCGTCAGCATCTAATATCAGCTCCATAATTTGGGTCATTGCAAATGTGTATAATGTTAGAATTATTAACGCTGAGTAAGCGTTGTACATTATGCGTCTAAACAGCGATGTCCACGATGGTGGTCGCCAGCATCCTGCGACCGCTAAAACCGTGAGCGTAAATTTCAAGACAGGCATTTCGCTTTTCTTCCCAACATCACTTCTCAACATCCACTTGCCCAACATCAACCTCACTGTTTTGATTAATGCATGCACTTATTTACTACAAGTTTCGGTTGTTATGATAATGGACTGATAATAGAGCGATAATTAATAGACTAAGATATCTTTTCAACTTCGTCAATTTGTATGTATATACAATATTTACAATAGTACATTAAGAGATATTTGTGATCGTTTATCTTTATAAATAATTGTTAAGTAGTTATCTTTATGTATGTTAATAATCAGGTACAAATATAAAAACTTAGTAATAATAAAAAAATAACGAGTAAAAAGCACTAAGGCACACCTGTACAATAGTATTATTATAATATTTATTTAAAATATTCAATTTTTTTATACATTAAACTTACGAAAATTTCGATCGAATTGTTTGAAAAATTTGTTGAGTATTTGAGAAGTTTTAATCAAATATTTGCTGCACGATGTGTGACAAGTCAAATGATGTTACAAGGGAACAGCAATCCCGTATCTATAGCCTCTCAATTCGATAACGACATTTTGCTTAACTTCCCTCTTCATATAAAGTATCTATGTTATTATCATAATAGCAGACTTGCAACCACGTTTCTCTTGTGAAATAATATTCTCGTGAATTGAGAAGTGACATTCTTTCGAAATAATACGTTTATTACAAAATTGCGTAATGTACCGTTATTTTCGTGGGGAAGATCGCGGGATAAAAGAAGTCAGATATGCAGTCAGATATACAGAAAAATGAATTCTTCAAATTGTCATCAATAGAGCAGTAGTCGTGAACCTCCGAGATACCTGGTGCTTCCTTTGTTGTATGTCTATTATGAAATATCTTATTTATAACCATCGGCAATATTGCTCTATAGTACAACGAAGATGCACGAAAAAATAAATTCCTCAAATATTAGTTAATGAAACAGTGACTATATAGCTCGCCTGTATGAAACGTTAATATCATCTATAGACTCAGTTACAAACTGTTACCATCACATTTCCTGTCATACTATCTACAAAATATCATGTGATATTGTGATATCGTGCACTTTTCGAGATGAATTTCTGGGTTCGCTATTTCTGGTTGAATATAAAAAAAATGTTGAAGGTACCTCAATTCATTAACACCTAGGCAATTTTTATGTAGCAACTATAATTTACAATGTAATTTTTCTAAATATTATAAATATATAAAATACTTACTGCTTAATGATTCTTTGAACGATTTATTAATGATTTTATTATATCAAGGAAAATATAACTAAAGTTTGATTAATAAAAATAATACATTTATGATGTCAAAAATCACATTGTAAAATACAAATGTAAAAAATTGCAATAATAAAAGTATCAAATATTATTATAATTATTTTATTGCAATATTACTATCGTAATACGATTTTAAAACATAAAATATTTTGATATATAATTTACATTTAATTTACAAAAAGTTTCTAATTAATTTGCTACATACATTTGCATATTTCAAAACACATTACTTTATCATATTTAATGAGAAACTATTTAATTTTATGGGAGAACTATTATAAAACCTCATGATTTTAGCAAAAACATCATAGAACTTACTTCATCTAATAAAGCAACTATATTATTATTATTATAATTAAATTATTACCACTCTTCTTTATAGATATTAATATTAATAAATTACTATTATTAATAAATTATTAATAAATTACTAAGAGCTTATACATTAATATTTTTACTACATTGCATTATACAATATACAGGGTGTTTAAAAAAACCATCAAATATTTATATGGTAGATACTACACACCATACTGAGTAAAAAAACCTTAGTAAATGTAGGTCGAAAGCTCAACCGTTTCTGAGATATAAACATTTTTGTATGTTACCATCATGATTGACTTAGCGATATTTATCTCAGTGTTTATAAACCGGGTTTTGAACGTCCTCATTCAATTTCCATATATACATACATACATACTTCATAACAGAAGATTTCACCAGCAATGAATCAGTTGTCATCGATCAGCAATTGCGGATCTATTTGGTGATTACACAGTTACAAAGTGTCGTGCTGAAAATGTCAGTGTATTACTCTAATGAAGAAATGGCAGATATGCATTTTATGTATGGTCGTGCTAATGGAAATGCTTTAGCTGCACAACGTCTTTACGTGGAAAAATTTCCTAATCGAAGAGTTCCCTCTAATAGACTGTTTCAAAATCTTCACCAATGTCTTTGTGAATCAGGCTCATTTAGAACTCGCCATCGAGACTCTGGAATCGGTACTACTCTTGTCTGGAGAACACTTCATGAGCAATTACTCTATCCATACCATGTCCAACGAGTCCAAGCACTCACTCCACCGCGGCGGACTATCAAGCAAGAATAGAATTTTTACAGAGGCTACTCGTAAAATGTGATTCGAATCCGAATTTTGTATCTTGCATTTTATTTACTGATGAAGCTGCATTTGCGCGAAATGGAATTACAAATTTCCACAATAATCTCGTATGGGCAGTAGAAAATCCTCACGCATTTATTCAAACAAATCACCAACACGGATTTTCGTTAAATGTTTGGATGGGCATTATGGGAGATCACCTCATTGGCCCTGTAATACTCCCAAATCGGCTTTCAGGTGCTGCTTATCTCAATTTCTTGGTGAATACATTACTTCAGTTTTTAGAGCATGTGCCTTTGGCTGAAAGATTATCGATGTGATAGATGCATGATGGAGCTCCAGCTCATTTTGTGCGTAATGTGAGAGAGCACTTAAACACGGTGTTCGATCAAAGGCGGATTGGACGTGGTGGACCAATTGCATGGCCTCCTCGATCCCCTGACTTAAATCCCTTGGACTTTTTTATGAGGATATTTGAAAAGCATAGTGTATTCTTTGCCGCTAAATAATTTAGAAGAATTACATATGATCAAATCCAGCGTGCTTGTCAAATAATTCGACAGAAACCTGAAATTTTCGTGAGAGTTCGCGACTCTGTAAGAAGAAGATGCCAAGCGTGTATGGAAATGGAAGGAGGACATGTGGAACACCTTCTGTAAATATCAAGATGAAGATTTAGACAGATTATCTTCTTCTCACGTCGCATGCGACACGTAGAAGCCAGTAAGTCAATCATGATACTAACATACAAAAATGTTTATATCTTGTCAGAAACGGTTAAGCTTTCAACCTATGTTTACTAAGATTTTTTTACTCAATATGGTGTATACTATCTACCATATAAATATTTGATGGTTTTTTTAACACCCTGTATATCACATCTCACTTCATTTGATATTATCTTTGCTGAGAAGTTGACATTTCGTTCAATCTTTGATTCTCACATATGTAACATAACAGATAAAGGGACACTAGAACTACGTTTTTATAAAGCTATAGTTAAGCACATTACAGAAAAAAAGCTATAGTCAAGCAAATTATAGGAAAAAAATAAAGAATTTCTTGATATTTTATTTATTGACGTTTTCTAAATGTGCAATGATGCAATTTTGATTTCTTTTTTTAACAATACAATATGATTCTTTCTATGATTTTTCTAATTACTCTGCTACTACTCTAACAAGAAGTATTGAAATAAAGTCAATGACATGTGAATGCTTTATATAAGATATTACGTACTTTACCTCCAATGACACATAAATATAAAATTTGTATACACCTAAATAGAGAGACTTTAATAGTATCAAACTTAAATTTTGTAATATTTCTATCCTTTTTTGGTAATATATCTATATATATAAGTAGCTATTGTTGTCTGTCTGTCTGTCTGTTTGTCCGTCTGTCTGTCTGTCCGCGAACTACTCTGTCATTAGTGGACCGATTTTCTTGCAACTGGACTCAAAATTTTCAGAATTTTTCGGGGATGGCCACTATGTGTTTAATTTTTTTAAAGAGGGAGTTCGATCGAACGATCTGGCCAGTATGTTATGAAACACCCTGTAAATATCTCTCTCTCTCCCCTCCTCTCTCTCTCTCTCTCTCTCTCTCTCTCTCTCTTTCTATCTTCTCTAACGATAGTCCTAAAAAATTATCAAGAGA
>NJRQ01000547.1:79404-89410 GCA_003063805.1 Aphaenogaster ashmeadi
ATTTATATATATAAATATAGATATAGAAGAAAAGTTAATTAAATCATATTTGTAAAATGAACTCAACGTTCTACCCTCAAAGTTCCAAAGTTATCGGAACTTTGAAATTTTAAAATTTTATAAAAAAAGAACTCATTTAGCGATCATCGCCAAATTCAAGACCAACCTTCCTTTAATGATTCTCTACCGATTAAAAAAAAATCCTCCCCAATATCTCCAAATCAATAAAAAAGTGGAATTTCAATAGTAGAAGTTGAAAGGGAGTCTAAAATAAAAATTTAGAAAAAATTAAAAATTTTGTTTAAAAAACCCCTTTATCAATCATCACCAAATAAAATTTCATTACATATTCTTATAGCTTACTTCGAGAGCTTTTATAAACACTATAATAAAGTATTTTTTCATTATATACTTGTCGAATTACGAAAGTTTGAAGATTACAATTTTATATGAACGTACACACTTCATTACTCGAAAAGTATTAATACTTAATGAAAAAATATTTTATTATAGTGTTTTGAAAAGCTCTCGAAGTAAGCTATAAGAATATGCAATAAAAAAGTATGGTTTCAATAGTAGAAATTGAAAGAGAGCTTAAAATAAAAATTTAGAAAAATTAAAAATTTTATTTAAAAAAACCTTTACACACCGATCATCACCAAATACAATTTCATTACATATTCTTATAGCTTACTTTGAGAGCTTTTAAAAACACTATAATAAAGTATTTTTTCATTATGTACTTGTCGAGTTACGAAAGTTTGAAGATTACAGTTTTATATGAACATATACACCTCATTACTCGAAAAGTACTTAATGAAAAAATACTTTATTATAGTGTTTTGAAAAGCTCTCGAAGTAAGCTATAAGAATATGCAATGAAAAAGTGGGGTTTCAATAGTAAAAATTGAAAAGAAACCTAAAATAAGAATTTAGAAAAAATTATAAATTTTATAAAAGAAGAACCTTTTTACCGATCATCACCAAATTCAATACGAACCTTCCCTTAATAATACTCTACATTTAAAAAAAAACTCAGCCCGATATCTCAAAATTTGCGGAAGTTAGAGCAACCACACCATACATACGTACACACACACACACACACACACACACACACACACACACACACACACACACACATACATACGGACATTTTTTACAAATAATTTACAAGTAATTTTTCAATGTTTTTGAACATTTTAAACACTCTGGCAAAGAAAACTGGAAAAAAATTTTTTTCACGAAAACAAAGCTTTTATGAGGAAGCAAAAGCAGTACGCTCCGATAAACGGCACTTCCATACAAGAAACCTTTTTGCAGCGTTTCTAAAATTAACTGTATTTGGGTGTCTCAAACTTTTCACTTTCTGTCGCAACCACGGGCGTTCGAGTAAAAAATTCTACGTTTTTAATTTTTTAATGGAAAATGGGGTTATTAGAACGCGAAATGCAAAAATCAGAATTAATTTACATCAAACGGTTGCAAAATTTTACGCGTTAGAACAGAATTGTTCCAAATTAGGAAGCCTGTCCCTATTTAGGCACAACGACTGTATGCAAAAATATTTTCAAAATATAAAAGACAATATCATGTACATACATGTTTATATACATACATATATTTTTTACAATTATTGCTAATAAATTGAATGAACATTAGGATTATTCAACTCTTTTTGACTCTATCAATAATCAACTTATTACAATTCTATTATTATTATACGCAACTTAATCGAAACACAATATAATTTACTTATCTTTCTATTTGTATTACTCTCGTACTCGAGTTAATAAATTATATACAGAGTATGAAGTTTTAAGTAACTGAAATGATAAAAGACTTTTTGAAGATTATTATAAACACAATAATACTTTTTTATAAAAATAGGCCAGTGATAATGTATCTATATAGAAATTTACAAAAGTGATAGGTATATCTATTAATGCAATTTTTGTTAAGTAAATATTTGTTAATTAAATTTGATAATTAAATTATGCGACGTAAGCAGCTATTTAAGTTTCATTACATAATTTAATTATTGAAATTATATTAAACTTTTAACTTTTAAGATAAATGTTTTTATACTGACCGTTACAAAAGAATCCAAATTCATGGTCAAGATATATACAGTAGAAATTTCAATGGGTATCATTGCACGTTTCATAATTATCAATAAACTCTTTTTGACACTATTGTCCAAGACTGGCCATTCCATTTGAAAAATGCTATCTGTTAATTGGAGACTCTGCAAATAATATAAAAAATATCATATTTATTGTTTCTAATAATATACTTTATTAGATATACCTTTAGTTTGACAGTGTTTCCAAACCAGCAATAAATAAATATCTGCGTTAGCATACAGATTGTGAACACAATTAACGAAATATGATCTGCACTCAAAGTTGATTGAGTCAGTTGATATAAATTTGCGCAAATTATCATCATACTTGTCATAAATTGGAATCCAATTATTTTTGTAAATTTTATATTTACTATTTGCGCAAACCTGCAAACAAGATTTCGCTTTTAAAAAGTCGCAATACTCATATATCGAGCACATAAAGATTATGAATAATAAATTAATTTTCTTACTATAATTTCAATATTAAGAATTAAGAAAAAATTTTAAATATATATGACAACAGATTAACAGATTAACACATTAATAAAACAATAGTAAAAATATTTGTAATAAATACGGCGATAGAAGTGTATGGTAAAAATCAATATAATAGATAATTACATTTAAGCAATTACATTTGAACGTAAAACACATTTTAAAAATTTAATAATGTCCTTAGTAATTTCGACATAGTATAAAATTTTTTTTCTTTATAACAGAAAATCGAAATAAATAAAATATATGACTTCGATCACAGTTTTGCCAAATAACTCACACATAGTAACAATGTTGAATGATACATAATTTTCCGGCGTTAAAATGATAACTAACTCAAAAATTCGATTATGATGGCGTATACAGTAACCCAGAGTAAGTTGATTGCTCATAAGTTTCTTCAGGCGATATTCCAAGATATCAATTTGACAACATATGTGCATTAAGAACCCACACATAAGGCTATCTGTTGCGACGCTTACTATAGCAGAATGACATGCGCTTAACATTTGTTGAGCGTATGTAAAACAAAATATTATATAAGATGAATAATCATATGGTATCCATTCTCTATACTTTAGCCTCCTGTGACTAAAGTCAGTGAATAACGAAGTCAAAATGACGGACGTGCATGTTGTCGTGATCAAGATTGTGTAGTGTAATGTGTTTTTCCTAGAAAGTGACTAAAGAGATTGTTATATACATGTTATTTCTAATATAAGCTATAAAATGAAATACATGAGAAAATTTTATGTTTATTTTTTGTAACAGATAATTGTTATTATTTGAGAGTAATAATGCTAATAAAATCTTATTCTGAATTTTAAAAACATAATTCATTATTAAATTATTTATAAATTTTTATTTACAGTTTTTTAAATAATTTTAGTTGATAAGAATGACTTTTGGAATCAAGTTAGATTTGAAATGTATTTAAAAAAATATATTTATGTATATATGTATAAAAGATCTTATAAATGAAATAAATATTTAGAAGAGAACAATGTTAAATAAAAAATTGAAAATTAATTAAAAGACATATTTACCATATTATTTTATCATATTGTTGTCGAATTTTTGTCTCATCCGAATCTAATGGTTTAAACGGTTCTTCAGTAAGATAATTAATTAACGCCACAATGTTATCATAATTTAAACTCATGATACATATTTTATAGCATCCAATGCACATGGTTAACGTCATATTCAAATTATTTGTTAAGTCATCAGGATTGTCGACATATAAGATAATATCCATAATTTGCAATATTGTGAACATATATAACAAGCTAATTATGTATAATCTGTAAATATTATAAACTGTCCGTTTCAACAAAGACGTCCATGATTGCGGTCGAAAATATCCAGCGATTATAAGAATCGTATATGTCATTTTAAAAATGTGCATTATATTAGGACTAGTTCAATTGTGTGAAAAAAGAAGAAAAGGGAATGGAAAAGATACGTATAAGAAATTCAGTAACAGAATTCGATTATGTATGTATATTACAACTTTGTTAGTAACTATAGAAATTTTTGTGGCCAATATACATTGCACTCAAGATAACTTTATCCTAATATGATATGTATCGTACGAAAAGTAAGATGAGATAATGTCAGGAGGGTGCACTGTAGAATGTCTATAGACTTATGAATCTACTTCCCAATGGTAGCAACATTTTTCATCGTCGACATTTCCTACTTACTTCTGCATATTTAATATCTGTATCTTTATGATATAAAAATTGCAGTAAAGCAATATCCATACAAGATCGCTAGTAAAATTATGACCTGCAACTTTTATTATACAAAAGACGTACTATCTTCATTTTTACATCTAGATAAAGAACAAAATCATCATTTACAATCAAGAAAGGAGAATAAACTCTTCAAAGTTCATCAATAGAGAATGAGTTGCAAATAATCGGCTATTTCACTTATCAATATTCAAGATATTTCATTTTTTTATTATCGTCTTCATATCTAGAAGACAATAGATTGCTCAGTATTGATTGCTACATTGTACAATATAATCGGACACAACGCAATTCAAAGCTATGCTTCATAGTGAAGCAGGCAGAAAAAACCGAAGATCTTAAGAACGTCTATATTTCGGTTATGTTACATTTTATGCATATGCAACAATACAGTTGTGTGCTTTTTTCTTTAACGGTAAATCTTACGATTCTAGATAAAGACATTCTCCATAGAACTTATTTTTTCCAATAATGCAACTATATTGTTAGTGCAATAAATGCAATTCACAATTTTTCATAGATATTGATACTCTTATTATTAAATTACTATGTGCTTAATAATATTTTGAACTGTTTTGTATTGTATTCAAAATAACGTTATGACGACTTATTATTAATGAATATATGTTACGTGGATGCGAAGAATCAAAATAGATGCTAAATTTGCTATCAATAATAATCATAAATTTTTATTATGAAATAAAAATTATAATAAAAATAATACCAAATTTGTAATAATTGTCTCTAAAGTGATATTTACGCAAAATATCCTCGACCGGAAGAGGCATGGACACTTGTATACGGCGCGAAAATATCTAAATCCCACGACACATACAAGTATTGGGATGACGCCCTTTAATTTACTCTTCGGGCAGAAAAACGATGCTTCTGTCCGCGAACTGGTGGAGAGAGAATTGATTGACATGTTGTAAGAAGATCGCGATGAATTAAGAAATCGAGCCAAGGTAAACATCCGACGAGTTCAACAGGAAAATTGACGAGGATTTAACAAGCGAAGAAAAACAGCTATAATACGGGCGTATAATACGGGCGTATAATACGCCGTATAATACGGGCGTCCTTGTCGCTTTCGAAAAAATACAAACTGAAACTGAATTGCAGTTTGCGCCTAAATATCACGGTTTTTACCGAATTACAAAAGTATTATGGTATGACCGTTACGTCGTTGAAAAGATCGATGAGCATGAAGGGCCTTACGAGACATCCACCGTGGCCGAATATATTAAACGCTAGGTGAACGATATCGACGAGTTAGCGAAGGATGAAGAGGACGCCGAAAATATCTGAAGACAGACATTAGCGCAGGATGGCCGAGTATAGGAAACGAAAGGCTCTTAAGGGGATCCTGGAGTGACGGGAATTACCGACATTTGCAGGCTAGGGTGCCATTCCGAATTGGATGGACAGAATTGCAATTATTTGGTCTGCAATTAAAGTACGCACACTCAAGAACTGCGCGATAGTCGATTTCGTGATAAAATCGAAAAAAAGTTAAAAAATTATATTTGGTGTCACTCTCTTTCAGCTCAAGGTTATGTCACCTGACATAAACGTTTACTTGATGTAAAAGTTCTACGGTTTATAGGTACAAAATGAGACCGTCGCACACTTCGGATTACATGAACAAATAACACTGAGCCTTAGGAACTGAGATTGAAAGTCTAGAAAAAAATGCCACTCTACTCTACCATTTTTTGCATGTGTGCGTGCGACATTATAATGTAGTAGTATGTAGTGATGCAACGATGTTTCGTAAATCGTATGTACACTGCGGCCGTGTTCCGATATACACTGCCAGTACTGAAAATCCATAGTTCATGTTACGTATACTATAGATTTTCAGTACTGGCAGTCATTAATTCGTTCCTTTTTAAGTATAGATAATGTAGATAGTGTAGGCACATAAGCCAATGGTAGCGCCGAGTAATCTGGAGAACTCACCTGATTGGCTGAGGTTTCTGTGGTTCTTACACCGAAAAAGAAATTAATGAGACGCAGTGTACCTATGTATTGTAAATCGGTCAGTAAAATCGGTTCTCGCATCGGAATTCGGTCTTCACTCCAGGATCCCCTTAAGACGTGTTGAGATATGATTGAGCCATGTAAAACGCGGACGAACGAAATCGACTCTCGCAGGCCCGATATACGAAAAGTATGAAACAAAACGTTAAAGAGAAAGGTCGACCGCGCTAACTCTCGCGAATAATAGATATTTCGGACTCACAGGGATCTTTGCGTATTGTAAATTTAACAATAAGTAATTAAAACATAATTTTTAAAAAGAAATATTTCTACCATTTCTTCTTTTTATTCTAATCTTTCCATTTCCTACATTATCGACTATCATCTTATTACAATTAATATTATAGGCAACTTAATCGAAAAAACACTATATAATTTATTTATCTTACTATTTTTTTACTCCTGCACTTGGGTTAATAAATTATAAACAGAGTATGACGTTTTAAGTAACTGAAATGATAAAAGACTATTATAAGATTCTTAAAAACACAATAATATTTATGAGAATAAGCTAGTGATAATGTATCTATATAGCAAATTTACAAAATTAATAGGTTCATTTATTAATACAAAATATAACAATTATTAACAATTATATTTTTGTTAATTAAATATAATTGTGGAATGTAAGCAGTAATATATATATATATAGTCTTATTATCTATATAATTTAATTACTGAAATTATATTAACTTCTATACATTAAGATAAATGGTTTTATACTGACTGCTACAAAAGAATCCAAATTCATGGTCAAGATATATACAGTAGAAATTTCAATGGGTATCATTGCACGTTTCATAATTATCAATAAACTTTTTTTGACACTATTATCCAAAACTAGCCATTCCATTTGAAAAATGCTATCTGTTAATTGGATACTCTGCAAATAATATAAAAAATATTATATTTACCGTTTCTAATACCCTATTTTATTAGATATACCTTCAGCTTGACACTGTTTCCAAACCAACAATAAATAAATATCTGCGTTAGCATACAACTTGTGTACGTAACTAACGAAATGTTCTCTACACTCAAAGTTGACTTAGACAGTTGATATAAATTTGTGCAAATTATCATCATACTTGTCATAAATTGGAATCCAATTATTTTTGTAAATTTTATATTTACTATTTGCGCAAATCTGCAAACAAGATTTCGCTTTTAAAAAGCCGCAATACTTATATACCAAGCATATGAAGTTTATGAATGAAAAATTAATTTTCTTACTGTGATTGCAATACTAAGAATTATAAAAAATACATATGAGAACAGATTAACACATTAATATAACAATAGTAAAAATATTTATAACAAATATGGCAATAGAAGTGTACGGTAAAAGTCAATATAATAGTTAATTACATTTAGGCAATTATATTTAAACGTAAAACACATTTTAAACATATAATAATGCCCTTAGTAATTTTGATATTGCATAGAATTTTTTTCTATTTCTTTATAACAGAAAATAGAAATACAAAAAGTATATAACTTCCATCAAGTTTTGTCAAATAACTCACACATAGTAGCAATGCTGAATGATACATAATTTTCCGGCATTAAAATGATAACTAACTCAAAAATTCGATTATGATGGCGTATACAGTAACCCAGAGTAAGTTGATTGCTCATAAGTTTCTTCAGGCGGTATTCCAAGATATCAATTTGACAACATATGTGCATTAAAAACCCACACAGGAGGCTATCTGTTGCGATGCTTACAAGAGCACAATGACATCCGCTTAACATTTGTTGAGCGTATGTAAAACAAAATATTATATAAGATGAATAATCATATGGTATCCATTCTCTATACTTTAACTTCTTGTGACGAAAGTGAGTGAATAATGAAGTCAAAACGACGGTTGTGCTTGATGTCGCAATCAAGATTGTGTAGCGTAATGTGTTGTTCCTAGAAAGTGATTAAAGAGATTGTTATCGATGTTATTTCTAATATAAACTATAAAATAAAATACATGAAAAAATTAAACATATATTTTTGTAACAGATAATGTGTCATTATTTGAAAGGAATACTACTAATTAAATCTTATTTTATTCTGAGTTAGAAAACATAATTCACTATTAAATTATTTATAAATGTTAATTTACAGTTTCTTCAATAATTCTAGTTGATAAGAATAACTTTTGGAATAAGTTAGATTTGAAATACTTAAAAAAAATACATTTATGTATATATAAAAGAATATTATAAATAAAGTAAATATTTAGAAGAGAACAATGTTAAATAAAAAATTGAAAATTAATTAAAAGACATATTTACCATATTATTTTATCATATTGTTGTCGAATTTTCATTTCATCTGAATTTAATGGTTTGAACGGTTCTTCGGTAAGATAATTAATTAACGCTACAATGTTCTCATAATTCAAACACATGATACATATTTTATAACATCCAACGCACATGGCCAACGTCATATTTAAACTGTTTGTGAAGTCATCAGCATTGTCGACATATAGGACAATATCAATAATTTGCAATATTGTGAACATATATAACAAGCTAATTATGTATAATCTGTAGATATTATAAACTGTCCGTTTCAACAAAGACATCCACGATTGCGGTCGAAGACATCCAGCGATCATATTAATTATATATGGCAATTTCAAAATGTGCATTATATTAGGATTAGTTCAATTGTCTAAACAATAGAAAAAAAGGTAACAGTAAAGATACGTACAACAGAATTCGATTATGTACGTATATTTCAACTTTGTTAGTAACTACGGAAATTTTTGTGATCAATATACATTGCACTCAAGATAACTTTATCCTAATAGAATCTCTATCGTACGAAAAGTAAGATGAGATAATGTCAGGAGAGTGCACTGTAGAATGTCTATAGACTTATGAATCTACTTCCCAATGGTAGCAACATTTTTCATCATCGACATTTCCTACTTACTTCTGCATATTTAATGTGTCTGTACTTTTATGATATAGAATTTGCAGTAAAGAAATATTCATACAAGATCGCTAGTAAAATTACGACCTGCAACTTTCATTATACAAGAGACGTACTATTTTCATTTTTACATTTAGATAAAGAACAAAATCGTCATTTATAATCAAGAAAGGAGAATAAACTCTTCAAAGTTCATCAATAGAGTATGAGCTCCCCGAATAATCACCTATTTCACTTATTAATATGCAAAATATTTTATTTTTTTATTGTCGTCTTCATCTAGAAGACAATACATCGCTTAGTATTGATTGCGACAATGTACAATATAATTGGACACAACGCAATTCAAAGCTATGCTTTATAGTTAAGCGGACAGAAGAAACCGAAGATCAGAACGTCTAAGTTTCGGTAATGTTACATTTTATGCATATGCGACGATACAGTTGTGTACTTTTTTTCTTTAACGGCAAATCTTACGATTCTAGATAAAGACATTCTTCATAGAACTTATTTTTTCCAATACTGCAACTATATTGTTATTGCAATAAATGCAATTCACCATTTTTCATAGATACTGATACTTTTATTATTAAATTACTATGTGTTTAATAATATTTTTGATTATAGGGGAGACCGGGGCAAGTT
>NJRQ01000548.1:14924-25820 GCA_003063805.1 Aphaenogaster ashmeadi
CATTGGCTTTTATTGAATCGTCTTTGATTTTATATCTGAGAGCCTTACTATCATTAATATATTATTTAATGTAATTATCATCTTCTATCTTGATTTAGAGAGTTTTCATTTATGATTCTTTTTGTGATCTATAGTTGTTTCCTACTCTAAAGATTTAATCTACTTATTTTTAAAATTGTACAGAGAAACATACAAGAGATTAGGATAACACTTGCAACGGCTGACACTTGACTAAAGGTTAAATTACTTACGAAATACGTAATCGCCGTTGAAAGAGAAAGAGAAAGTATATTGCGTGAAAACCGGGAATGCAGGTCTTATGAATTACGAAAGAGCGATTTTCTAAAAACAAACGTACATATGTCCGTATGTAAAAATTGTCTCGTGCGTTTGCATATCCCAGTTGTTATCCTTGACGGGAGTCGCTCGGAAAGGTTCCTTTCGAATCGAAAGAGACGAAAGGACGGCAAAACTAACTCAGAAACACAATTACAGTCGGTTTAATATTAGTTCATAACCACTCTCTCATTTACGGTAGTCGCATGGGCAATTAACCTTGGAACAGTTAGCTTTTATAAACACGCCAGATTCATCATCGTTAAAAGTACAGTTTAGCTACGGCAAATAACTAATAATTATCGATAAGCCTGTTATCAATGTAAAAGCGAATCATTGATCTCTTCCGCTATACTTTATTTCACGTCTGTTGCCTACATTATCTAATTTTTCCCTTTTATCTTTCCTCTTTTGATCTCTCCTTCTCAGGTAATTTTCAGATTAATTTCGGAATGCCTCTCTGGCAGATGTTAATTAAGTTTCTCGAACAATCATCCGTTCGTTCCGTCTTAATCGCCACATATCTCTTACTCCGAAGTCGCGCGATCCAAAGCTAATTTCTTCTTGCATAGCTAGGAATCCCGGCAACGCTTCTGTTGAACAAGATCGCCATACTCCAGGTTTATTTTTACCCCTACTAACTCACGGGGCAACAGGAATATGAATGAAGGGAAGCGATAGGCAGGCTGCCAAAGAGTGAGCTATTAATATAGCGATACAGCGGACGAAGAAGCCGGAGAGCGGTTTGATCGCGAGACGCCACGCTCGAATTCTCAAAACTCGCGCTCGCGATCGATTCGATCGATCGGGCACGTCTCGTCTTGATGTCGAAGAGAACACGCAGCCTCGACAGTTCAAGGTTTGGCACGTACGAAAAAATTACGCGACACGGTGACGACATATGGCGCGCACGTGCGTGCTCTTTTTCTCCCTCTTTCTCTCTACGAACAACGATGGCGTGTTTCCCTATAGCGTGCATTACCCTAGACCGAAATACGAGCAAGACCGTGGGGAACATCACCCCCGGTTGGCGATATATTTTTGGAATTAGTATTGCCAGCTCCTGCCCCTCGGCATCAGACGACGAGATACGAAAGTCATAAAGATCTCCGATGTTTAACTTTTGGAACGTCGCGTCTATCACCGTCGGATTCTCGCAAGCTCGGCGATAAATGTTGCATATCAGATAACTCGAGATACATTTCACGTCACGTAAGTTTATCAGAGATATTCGTTAGAGTATTTTGAAAACGGATCTGACTGAGAGAGAGAGAAAAAAAAGCGATAGCCACATGCGTGGATAAAACTGTTGGGAGTAACATAAATTTGTTAATTATTATCGCTAATTATCATTCCTAATAATTCACTCGGACTCGAAAGACGCATAACACGTGAATGCGCGCATCTATCGCTCCTATATCACGTTCGTTTAATGACTACGCAAGTAGATCGTAAATTTACCTCGTTTACCTTGATAAAGTAATGCGGATGAGATATGAGTCTCGGTGGACGCGACGCACGGGTGGAAGTACAATGTCAGAGAGACGTTTGCGGTACACGCGATCGCAGAGGTATCGTTCATTATGCATGCTCGGGAAGAAGCTCGCGTGTAAGATAAGCGCTAAATCCACCGTCGGAAACAAGATGAATTTTATTTTCGGTACTCGAGACATTTCCGCCGCAAAAAATCGCGTTATACGATTTATACGGACGGTTCGTACAAACCGCATCGTACAAACTAACTCGCGAAAAGCCTGCTTCGTTTACAAAAGAGAAGACAGCGCCTGTAACAAGGATAATGCGCGCTTCTCGTATTCTCGCTGTAAAACAAATGTTTTCGCTCGCAATTTTTTGCTCAGCCAGCGCTGCAGCGCTTGCCTCGCCTTCTGTTCTCCGTGTGACCCATTGTTTTTAAAAGCCGCAATAAAAACATCATAATTTTCCACGGTTACCGATCGGGCAAACGACGGTAGACGAAGCGTTCTACTTTATGCCGCTAGAAAAGACGCAGCGGGCAATAAAGAGGAGGAAAGGAAGAAAAAAAGAAGAAGTGCGGAGCATCGCGTGGAAGAGCGAAGTGCGTTCACCCCATCTTATCTATCAATGCGTTGCACCAAACAGCCGGTCAGTTCCGCGCGAGCTCTCGACTTCCTTCTTCCTGATATCGGGCCGAATTATCCTCGCGAGTGAAAGGAAAGGCTTGAACGATTCTCGGACGATTTCAAGCGATTCCCGAACGTTTTGTTTACCCTTCTACTGCCGGCTCGACCGAGCTCGGTTGCCCGGAGGAAGGACGAGGACGGAAAAAACGAGTCAACGACATCCGTGAACGGCAACGTGGCTGCACAGCCCGGCTCGTAAAAGAGTTTAGTGCCGGTTGTGGGACGAGGTCGTTCCTCGGAGATGACGTACTAAAATTTACGGTGGGCGTGCGCAGCAGCCTTCTTCTGACTGGCATACTTGGATCGTACGAGCTCCACAAGCGATTTCTACTCGGTTCGGAGTTATCCTGAACGATCCTGGAGCCTAGGAAACGCCTAGGAAGCTCGCTTCAAAGAAGCAAGAACGAATTCGTTGCATCTAAACTAGTCCGTGCTAACTGCATTCGCGAATCGTTAGGTCCAATAGCGGTGTGAGTCAGACGAGTAAAAATGTGTAGAAACAATATTTTCGCACACACCAGTTCTCTCTCCATAATTATTTAGATACAAAACGTTACGTTTCGCGCCTCATAAAATCGTGAAAAAGTATCGCAAGATAAAACCGGATTTATATTTGAACGGGCGAACGAAAATTGAGCGTGTTCGCAATGATTTTGGATGTTACAATTTGTCCGGCTAACGAGCGCACGATCGAGAATAAGCGAGTGATTGGGATATTCCCACAGGAGCATTCCGAGCGGAGTTATCGTGCGCCGGCGCCACGTACGAAATGAATTAATGCAATTCACGTGATTAGCAATGTCGCAATTTGTCGTCGAGGCCGGTAACGGGTCCGGCGCTCCGTAGGAGAATGTCACCGAACATTGTAATTTGCTGAAAGTGGCGCACAAGTCCGCGACGGCGCCGACTGTGCGACATTATGAACAGGCACAGACGCGGATTCCAATTAAACGGAACGCTCGTTAACTGCTTATTTCATCGGGCTATCGTAAATTCCCTCCTCCTGCGAGCGGTTAAACGGTAAAGATATGGCATGATATCAAAATTGGTTTTCATGCACGGTACGTGCATGTGCACCGTTAAAAATAAATGACTCTGCAACTGCAAGGCGTGCAAACTCGCGCAAATTTTTCGACTTACGAAGCAGAAAGTCAAGGACAAAGATAATTAGCGCAAAATTGTATTACTGTGAAAAGCAAGTCTTTTCATTTTTAGTTTTTAATTTTAAAAAATTTTTTTTTGCTCGATAAAATATTACATTAGTGCCATTTAGTTAACGTTGCCCGACGTTGTGTTAATTGCACAAAATAATAAAATAATATATCGATATTTTATAAAGAGGATTGTGTTTTTATTGTGTACTTTTATAATATATTACTAAACCACAGTTTTCTTTTTTATCATAATAAAAAGAAAGAAGTTTAGGTATAATTGAAGTTCTATTCGTTCCACTTTATCTGAGGGGTAAACCGCTGAGGGCATTGCGGTGTACAGATTTGGGGGATTAGTGGGCATTACATAAAAAATTCACTAGTAATGCCCAAAAATTGTGTATCTTTTGTGTACTTTTAGTGTACTTTGTGTACTTAGTAATGCCCAATTTTGGGCATTACTATAGTAATGTCTATAGACATTAGTGTACACAATTTTGGTCAGCGGTTTACCCCTCGACTTTATCTATCAAATTATATCTTATTTGGCCGTCTTTAAAGCCAAAGATTGATTTAAAAAGAAATTATATTTGTGTGAGTGATTTTTTAGCGACTTTTAGATGAGCGAGCAAGTTGCGCGCATTTCCCTGCAAACAAAGATAATCTTACGCGTTGTTTATCGTCTACAAAATTCGTTAGAAAATAGGTCGAACTTTTGAAGCCATTTTACGGCGGAGCGAAACAACCAGATCGAAGCCTTTCAAAGGGACGTTTCCGTGAAAACTCGAGCGTCAGCGCGAGAAACAACAAATCTTCGTCTAACTGAAGCCCGGTAATGATCCCGGGGTAGGAGTACCACGATGGAATGGAATAAAGGGGCCTAAAATAGCTGCGGACCCGTCCGTTTTCGTCCGATGACCTATCTGAGCTTTTATAAGAATAGGCGCCGTATATTTCATGCAAGCGGCTTTGCAGAGACAAATGACACGTGGCACTAAGGAGACTGTTACTCACACGCGTTAATTTGTAAGTTTTCAAGAATCGTAATTTTGAAACTCCGTGATATTTCTTTTAAAAAATCTACTTTTTTCCTAAACAGAATGTAACTTTTGTGTCGTTACAAATCAAGGTGTTAACTCAAATTATGTAAAAAAATTCCCGGATTTTCCACGTAGTTTTATTAAAAATTCCAGGTAAGATTAGAAAATTTTTAAATGCAATTTTAAAATGAATTTATTTTATTATACGTCCTGTTTAATATTTTTTTCTTTTATAGTTTTCCACGAGACTATACCTATCCTTTTCTACAATGGGAGCCGCGAAACCTATAATATGTGGAAGGCCTACTATAATATAGGCTGTGTTCTGAAATTCACTGTCAATACTGGAAAATTATAGTTCACGTTACGTGTATTATAGATTTTCAGTACTGGCAGTGAATTTCGGAACGCAGCCATAGTAACAATGAACTCTTTTCTATATTGTCTTGTACTGTTACCCTGATTTTTTAAAATATCATTTTTTTAAATAAATATCATTTTTTAAAATAAAAACTCGCGAATCACACGAGAATGTACGTGAATATACGCGGATGTGTATACCAAATTTATTGCGAACCAATTGTCGACATTCTGCATTACCAAAAAAAAATTAAAGAAACAATTTTTCAGAAAGACAGAATTTATATTTAAAAATAAAATTCCAAAAATTTCTCTGAGTGCTAATAAAATTCCATGAAAATTCCCTGATTTTCAAGGGTAAAAAAGAAATCCCTTGAAAATTCCAGGTTTTTCCAGGTAGTAAACATCCTGCAAATATAATTTATATTGTATATAAGTAATATATATTACTTATATAATATAAATTTTTTTAAAAATATAAATATTTAAAAAAAACTATATACAAAATTACACGTTTTTTTAGATTAACGAAATGTATATCCGACATACGTCCATTTCCATCAAAGACTACGTTTACACGTTACTATTAATCAGGTTTAGTAACACCAGTAGTTCATGTCAGTCTACGTTTACATGAATAACATGAAAACGGATGTAATAATTTCCGATATTTTAACTATTAGTGTTAAATGTGATATAAACAAATATGTTCAAGTGTATGTATAACACATAATATCACTAGTTAAAACATCAAAAATTATTACATTGATTTTATGCTGTCTATGTAAACGTAGACTAACGTCATCAACAACTGGTGTTACTAAACTGGTTTTAGGTCGCCGTGTAACAAGACTCAATGTAGATTAACTTTAATCTCGGGTTTAACTTACTCTTTATCTTTTTCTAATTCTTAGAACTAGAAAAAGAAGAGTAAGTTAAACCGAGATTAAAGTTAATCTACATTAGTAGAAATGGACGAGAAGAAAAAGAACGTTCCATTCAACTGTCTCATCGAAGCAAACGCTCTCGTCGATCGCATTCAAATTCTATCGTTTTCTATCTTTCGTGCACACAAAGTCATTCGAAAGACGTTCACTTTTATCACCGTTTGCTCGAGGGAACGATTGTTGCGACCTTTCGCCTCGTTCTTTTTCCTTCAGCCTCCTTCAAAAGTTCACGCAGTCGTGTCTTTCTCCTTTGCGAAATAATGGCACGCCATTTCTCGCGGTTATTGATATTTTCTCGCTGCTAAGCAATGACATTGTTATAAATTAGCAGTTTGTTTATTACAACGTGCACATATTTTCTTTAAGACGATTATTTATTAACAAATATAATTTTTAAAAACAGCTTAAAACACGCGATAGACATTGATAAATATTAATATTAGTTATTTAGCTTTGGAATTTTAAAAGAAATATTTTACTGAAGGAATAAATGACATTTTTTCATCCTTCGAAAAAAAGAGAGAATAAAATACCGGCGAAGAGATGCGTTTACGAGGCTGATGCTCTCTCCAGACCCAGTTACACAATCCTGCCATAATCCTGCGCCACGCTGAACTGAATGAATCTCGACGCCTATCCCTTCTTTTTCCTATTTGTAAACAGGAAGTACGGAACGTCCTACGCGTCCAAGTGCAAAGCCTAGCCGTGCGCGCGCATCCTATCTCACGCATCGTATCGTCGTAATTTGCAATTTATATCATGGACTAGTAAAGCGTGACTTTGCTGTTCTTGAGTTCTATCGCAATTTATCCGCGTTGCATTACCAATTGCCTGATAAATCGGTTTCTTTTTAGGTAAATTGAATGAACACGTTTATAAAAGATAGGCAATTTCGAAACCGATCAACTTTTCTTATATATCTGTCAAGATATATAAATAAAGTTATCCAGATAAAAAATTTACGTGCGTATTTTTCGCAAAAATATTTCTAAATATATTTATAAAAGAATAAATACCTTTTTCGTAATTGACATTTTTATGATAAGAAAGAATGAAAAAGAATAGAGAAAAAATCTGGTATTATCTTTAACCTCTAATTTTTTCTATATAGGGAACTTTCATATATTACTGTCGGCACTGTGAGGGGGAGGGGAGGTTTAACAAAATCATTTTCCGACATGGGAAAAGAGGGGGTCAAATGAGTACTGACACATCAGCATATTTCTTCTATATTTATAAATGTAATGCAAGTATATCGCAAATTTATTGTTAGTTGCATAATTTAAGTCAATATAATTTCATTTACTGATAAAATGGGTATTAAGCATAGACATATTAACATAGACTGCTCATGTCGGTAGTATGTCGGTAGTGGGGGCATCCGGCATCCTTCTGAGGGAAAAGGATAGCATGAATTTATTTGTCAGTTTCTCTTTCTCTACTGCGCATGATAAAGACTGTTTATTTATAAAATAACAAATTTAGGCAATTAAGAGTCCAGCGCTGTAATTATTGCGCAAAATTGAATAATATTCTTTAAAATTTCAATACATATGAAATTATAAATCTAATAATGCTAGTATGTAGATGCTATACAAAATTAATCGGACATTTCGACTCTTATTCGAGTCATTATCAACGATGAATTATAAAAATAGATGTGTAATCTCACATAATTCTTGTGAAGAGGACAATGATGTTTTAATTCTGTCGTTCACCTCGGTTTGTAAGTCGGGTGAGATTAATTTGGTCCATAATTGACACAATTCTTGTGTCGAAACGTCCGATTAATTTTGTATAACATCTGTATACTAGCATTATTAGATTTATAATTTCATATGTATTTAAATTTTTAAGAATATTATTCAATTTTGCGCAATAATTACAGCGCTGGACTCTTAATTGCCTAAATTTGTTATTATATGACCTTCTCAAGAGTCCTTTAATTAATATTTGTTTATTTATAAGAAAAAGGGGGAGGGGGCTGTCAGACCTGACGTAATATTTACAGGGGGGTTTATCAGTGTCTGACAAAAACTGACAATAGAGGGAGGGGAAGGAAAAAATAGATGAATTTGTGCTGATGTAATATACGCACGCTCCCATATGTATATAAATAATTTAAACATATTAATTAATAGACAATCGAAAGTATTAAGTAAAAATTTATGCTACACATTTAACAATTATTGCATTATTGATTCCACTAAAAAAAAACTTAAATATATAATATAAAAAAAAAGAAGGAAGATATTCATAAAACGTACTTTTACTTTATAACACGAAGCAAAGCGAAATCTGCGAAAGATTGTGAACGGCCTTAAGCAAAAGAATAAAGTAAACGAAGAAATTACATCACAAAGGACAAAGGTAAACGCGGAAGAAAGAGCGTCTGAAGAATTGCGCAAAGGAAAAGAAGAAGACACTGATGACGAAGGTTGCAGCCAGCAACAAAGTTGCCACAGTTGCCCTACAGGCTACGTACGAGATATTCTTTAACAGCTTACAACATTGCGTGCAAAAATATCAGCGAGCTTTCAGACTCAGCGAGCGTCCAAGCGTTTTTTTTGTACCTTGCTTTGCGCCTTTAAACGTTTTTAAATGGAATTTACTCTAATCCCGCGTAGTAGCATTGGGTAGAAACAGATCCCCCCCCAACATTTCCATTTTAGCACAAAAAAATTTTGGAAAGTACAACAAAGTAACTTGATATGCTGAATTTCTGTGATAATGAAAGAATGCATTTTTTATTGAAATAAATCTATATAGACAAAAGAAAGTACAGATATTGCATAACTAAACTTGTATGATTAATCAAGATAGTTATGAGACTTTACAATATATGTATCTAATTTCTGAATTGAAAAATGAAATGACGCGGTAGCGTCGCGACGCCAAGTATATAAAAGAGCACTGACCATATGCAAAGCGCATAACATCAAACCAGGGATGGGCATGATTGATATTCCATGATTGACGATTGATAAAGAAAAATTTATTTGTTAATCACCTTTCCGTTGAATGATGAATAAAAATTTATTCGTTATTCACCTTCCCATTGAATAATGAATAAAAATTTATTCGTTATTCATCTACCAATTGAATGATGAATAAAAATTTCTTCGTTATTTGGCCACTCGTGAATAATGAATAAAAGTTTATACGTTATTTGGACACTCGTGAATAATGAATAAAAATTTATTTGTTATTTCGGCCTCTTGTAAGTGATGAATAAATATTTATCCGTTATTAAGTCCACGTCGAATAAGGAATAAAAATTTATTTGTTATTCGATTCACTTCAAATATTGAGTGAAATTATTATTTTTATTTATTCTACAAATTTCAAATAATGAATAAACGTTAATTTATAATTTTGTTCATAACGTTTGATTAATTTAACAATTTAAATTTTGATTTTCTTACATCAATTACTACATTAATTTTACTACTTCATGACCACATTTATGTGACGTGATACGAATTTTTGGGAAACGGATTCTGTTTCAGCACGTTAAAATATGTAGGAAACGGTTGGTCTTCCTTATAGAACAAAATACTTTTTTTATTTTGTGGTCCTGTGTTATTAATAAATTACGAGAAAAATATTAATAGGGACGTGGAAAGATAGAAAACGGCTGTTTAAAAGCGTTAGAGTCAAATTTTGAAAATCGAGGGATTTTTGCCTGATTTAGGGATAAAATACAGGGATTTTCATTTTTTTCATGTGGCAACACTGTTCTTTACTGCTCGGCTTCTAGACGTTGCAGCACGATGGCACCATAGCCTATGTTAGGCTAATATTACATGTGTCGCACGACAAATTTTTCAAGCGTATTGATTGGCTACAAGATAGAGAATTTCTGGAGACTCGAGAATTCTCTATCCAGCAGCCAATCAACGTGTCTAAAAAATTTGTAGTGCGACACATGTAATATTAGCCTTACTCAGGAAGATCTAAGCTATCCAGTGAAAGATTTTTTCAAATCGGTTCAGTAGTTTCTGAGATTACCCCGAACAATGGAACAAACTTTTCCTCTTTATATATTGGTATATAGATTTACATATTAAGCTAATCGAACGCGATGTTCGGCGACGGGATTACCGTTAACCGTCCCCGATCAGTCGGGTTTTCCGCGCTGGAATGCACACCGTCGTTTAATCGCCATCGCTCGGTCCTCCCCTTCTATCGCCAATAAATTTTCATAGGTCGTTCGAGTGACTCTTTATCGCGGGGAAATTGCCTCGTAAGGGTCTCCGCCGTCGCCAAGATCGGGATCAGGATCGGCGTCGTTTATAAATCGCGCGGGGGAACCATTAGAGAATCGCTCTTAAAAAGATGCGATCTCGCGTTCGCTGGGAGCAACACGCGCGGCGATCGCGTTATCCGCGCGAAAGATCTCGCGGACGACGGACGAGCGGCTGCTGCCCTTTCCACGGCTTTCTGCGGACTTGCCTCGATGCCCACGAGCGTCCACGCGACGGTATCGACCGGTATGTGTGCGTGCATGTGCGCGAGCGATAGTTTCCTTTTTTTAGAGATAATTACTTATATGCGTCGGATAGTGGATCAAGATGCTTGAAGACTTCGAATTTAAAAACTGGTTTCGAGATCCCTTCTCTCCTCTCCCTCTCTTTCTAAAGTACACGGAGAGAATTTTCTCTTAAAATTTACCCTGAAATTCATGGTAAGGTAAATGGCTATATCTTCGTCAGCGGATATAATTTCGTCAGGCCTTCTTAAAATTAAATAAATTAAGCAATCTCGCGCATATCGACTATATTTCCCGATTTGAAACGATTTGAACACTTTTCATCGTCTCAATACGGAAATTTTGAACCGAAAGACGCATAAAAAATAAGGATATATACGTTTATCCTAACGTGGAGTCGCCACAAGC
>NJRQ01000548.1:40428-86564 GCA_003063805.1 Aphaenogaster ashmeadi
TATTAAAATTAGAGCTTAAGAACAATTTTTTACACATGCTATTATGCTCAAAGCATAAAGTGCCTATCCCTAGATATAGTTTCTTAAAGTGTTTTTTATAATGAAGGAAAAATTAAAAGAAGTCGGCCTGGAACACTTAATTCCAGTGTTTAAAGGTAAATGTCTTTTTTAGTTTTTTGATACTGCATGCCAGCATACATGAGGTTATGATTATGATTTTCTTAGCACGTGTTGAACATGCTTATTCTTCGAAATAATCGACTGTGGTTGGTCAATTTGCTTACGACTAATGACTTATTGTAGACCAGGCTTAAAGCTTTCATAAGCATGTTCAACACTTGCTAAGAAAACCATAATCATAGCCTCATATATGCTAGCACGCAGTATCAAAAAACTAAAAAAGATATATTTACCTTCAAACATTGGAATTAAGTGTTCCAAGCCGACTTCTTTTTATTTTTTCTTCATTATAAAAAACACTTCAAAAAACTATATCGTTTATTAATTATGATCAATTATGCGAAGTTTCTATAAGAATACTGAACTTCTGGACAAGAATAGATGTATTAACTAATAATTAAGCAAGTTTTAAGATTAATACTCGTATATTCATGAGTAATATACGTGCACCAAAAGAACGATAAGGTTGCCACAACCACAATAATAGTAATATTTGGTACAGCCACGTCCTGTGGTTGTCACATTCATATTGTTTTGTGTAGTGCATCTATATATGTTTGTCTCAACATTCACTATGTTTGCTGTACCAAATGCATATAGTTGCCTTCACATCAATGTGAATGTGACAATCACAGGACGTGGGCTGTACCAAATATTACTATTATTGTGGTTGTGGCAACCTTATCGTTTTTTCCGTGTGCTTTTGTAATAAATCCGCACTGCGGTATACAGTAATATTATTTTCGTAAATTCAATAATATTTGGTGATTCTCAATATACCCTGTATTAACTATGAACAAATATTTATTAAGACCGGATACAAAAAATTCTTACATTTACAACAAAGCAGGTATATTAACTATTAATATACAGTTCTCTGCAATAATGAGATTTGCGAGTTTTCCATCGTTTTATATATAATAATTTTGCAACATTTCCGTTGTATACGTAATTTCCTGAAAGATCTTATATGCATTTGATTTAATAAAGAAAGCTCGTCATACAGAAGTAATATAAAAAAGAAATGCTTTTCTGGGAATAAAAATAAAATTTGTGATTAAAAACATCTTCAAAGTAAGAAATAGCAAAAATATTCTCCAGTTTAACTTCTCTTCAACAAAGAGAAGTAACCTAACCTTCAGATATGAGGTGTTAATCCCAGAATGCGTGGTCTTATGACAAAAATATGCAAATTCAAGATAAAAATATCGAAAAATTTAATCGTTATACCGCGCTAAGGTAACTTCTGAGAATTATCCGGAGGAAGAGAAAACTTGCAAAGCGTAGGTGCCAACAAGATGGGTAGAAATAAAAATATTACGTAGGATACCTGATGCCCACTTTACGCATTGGTATAATAACGGTTCTGAATCAAATGCGGGATTACATTATAATCTTGGCGTGTCGTAATCGATCGCGCGAAAACGGCAGATACATACGTCGTGCGGCGCGCGAGTATTCTCCGGCGCGGGTAATCTCCTTCCGTGGAACGAGGAAACGTTTCTCGAGGCGTGGCATCGTGGCCGTAACGTAACGTAAGCGCTTTCTGGCTGCAGGTAAAGCGCGCATTTACCTCGCGTTATACAACTCGGCGCGATATATCCAACATACACGGTTCACCCGCAGAATAGAGGCCTCTTACCCGCGCGGCCCGCCGCCCGTTACCTCAGATTCTACGGGGTTACTTGGCCTATTGCTGATGTAACCGTTGTCGACGCTCGCAACACATTCCACTGGGAAAACGCTCGCGAATCTTGCTCGCTAAATCACGAGCCTCGCCGCCACACGCCCGTCGATACGTCAAAATCCGCTGACGTTAAGATTCTCTCTGTCCTATGCGAGATAAGATATGACATTTCCGAATGATAGCTTGTCCCGTGCGTTTGGTATCGGGAAAGTGGTATCGAGAGAACGGTGAAAGATCTTCGCCGTCGTCTGTCATCGACGTCGGAAGTCCACGAACGACAGGATCTGAGACCCATCTACTCGATGTTAAACGACGCGTGGACAATAGACGATTTTTTATGCGCATTATCGTATATTCCCGTGCTAATGTGGGGCAGAACCGGAGCGGCGGAACCTTAGGCGTGCGCCGATATCGATCGGTATGTATGTTAATTCGCTATTTAGAAGAGTGATTTAACGCGCGACCAGGTCCTCGATGCGCCCCGATAGATAACCGCGTTATGTAAAATACGGGAGATAAAATTGGCCGTACTTATCTCTGCGCCGGAGAGCGAGGGATACCGGTATTACTCGATGTATCGAAGTGCTGATTCTATTACGCACCGCAGCAGGAAGTAAATCCGATGTAAATCGAAACGGTCTACCGCGTTCGCGAACGTTGCCTTCAGTTTTGTCAAACGGTTTCAATATGAAATAAATGCAAGTACGACTGGTACAAATTTTTACGTGCATATTTCGTAATTTTAGAATGGGAGTCACGATTGAAGCAATCGAAGAAAAGAAATAAAATATAAATTAAATAAAAATAAACGTAACAATAGTATAATAAAAGAAAATAATGAGAAGAACTGTATATGCAGTTCTTATATGTGACTGGAATTCATCTTGTATGCAATGCGTGATTCTCCAATATGGATGCTAATTAGAACAATCATGAAAAAGACAAACTGTATGACAACAGAAGAAAAGTAGACAATGAGGAATGATTATTGAGCGGACGCGTCGAGTTTCGAGTTACGTGTATACAAAGGCGAATTACAATCCAAATGCAGCCGTCCTTGCTACTGCCTCGCGCAGCGCAACAATTGCGGGGACCGCGAGTTGCAATAATGGTGCACGCGCGTGGCACTCCCGATCTGTTCTGCGTGTTTCCCGCACGGTACATAACATACGTGTGTACACATAATGCAGCGTACAAAGAAGAGGGCGGACGGGGAAGATAGACGAAGCTGAACGCGGTGTATCCCATTATCCCCGGGCTTATATACACTTACGCGGAACGAGATTAATTCTCGGCGCGGAGATCCCTTCTATCTGGCGTCGCGGGGCCGCGTGTCTACCGTCTCAAGATGGAGAGAAAGGAACCCGCTCTTTTTCACCAGCCTTCACCTTAGACGACGACAACGACGGCGACGGCGGCGACGATCGTCGCGACCGAGGCGAGAACTCGTTATGCCGTCGCATTAAATCTCGAATGATTTATGCGTGCGCAAAATGATCGCGCGATCGTTCTACGGGCACCTGTATGTACGTACGACATAATGCCCGCGTAGAGAGAATGAAAAGGATCGTCCTTGGGGAGGGAAAGGCAAGGGAAGTTCGACGCAATTCGATCGCATTTCTAAAAACGTCGGTTTACGATGCGTTTCAGCGACACTAATGTCGACCCATTAAAAAAATACAGTGATTTCTAACAAGTAAAATAATGGTTAAACAGGTAAATCAATTAACATTTTCGCGCAAATTAGTTCTATTAGTAGTAGCAATTCTTAGTATTGCAGTACAAGCAGTAGCGCTAGCGTTAGAAATATTACTAGTAATAGAATATTACTTATAATTCTGCACGGAATTGTTCATTGAATTTGTAAATTTGTTATCAGTAAGTATACCATTACTAAACTTTTTTAATAATAGCGGAATTAATAGTAACACTTGAAGAGTTAGTTTCGTGCTGGTAATTTAAAGCAGGAAGAATCGAAGACACGGACAGCACTTGGCAGCGGATACGATTGATCGCATATCCCATCGGTCGTTCTCTCCATTACAAATATAGATCAGGGATACCAGGTAGATCGCGTCACGCGGCCCCTTTTGGCGATATTCCACGTAGTTACACGTACCACTCGAAACTACTAATGAGGCAATTGGCCTCTCTTTCAAAATCGTACCACGATGACTTCATCTACGTGTTTCACGTCGTTATATTCTGAAATTCCTCACTCCGAAAGTAAATACTCCACAGAAATACTTTCGAGAGTAAAGCGAATAAAGATCTACGATTAAAAAGTTTCCATGGACGAGAGTCGAGAAAGCGTTTATGTAAATGTACAAACAATTGGTGCGCAGAATTTCTTCAGAGACAATGCTTAATAAAATAACGATCAAGTTTCCGTAAGTGTAACAGAAATAACTTTTTCAAAAGACTAGTTTCTAGACTCAGCTAGACTGAAGGAATATAAGAACAAGTTAAATCGGCATTCGAAAGTTAATTGTCGGTGAAAACAGCTGGTGGTATCGAAATTTCGGTTTCACAAAATCGCTAGGTTCGGATTTCCATTTCTAACGCGTACACACGGTTCGACATGCACCTCGTGCCTTCGACTCTCACGACCTCTCACTCTCGTCACGACGCATCGGCCGTACGTCAACGTGAAGCGGCGACCGAGTTCGACCCAAGGGGCTCGCTTTTTCCCGTCGCTTTCCAAAGGAGCGAGCGTACGCGCGCCCACCGTACGTGCACCTTGCGCGCAGGATGCACGTAGGTAGCTGCAGCGGCAGCGGCCGATCTATAGCTGCGGCCGCCGAAGGCGTAAGCGTAAAAGGCCCCGACGCCGGATCGTGGGAATTGGGCCTTCGGGAAAGTTTTTCCTAGATGCCCGCCCGCCGTCGCGTATATACAGCCGACAACGATCGCTGCGACTGCGGCTGCGACCGCGGCGATTGCGGCGTGCCTTCGTCGATTCCCTCGATTAACGCCGTCGCGAATCGAACACAATCGTAGGACGCGGTCGTGGAACGATGCGCACGGTGAAAAAGGTCCCCACGGTATTCGTCCTTCGCGCACTCGCCGCGTCGAAGCCGCTTCCCTTCGTTTAATCAAAGAGAGACTCGGCGAACGGCCGAGCGGGCCCCGTGGACGCGAATGAGCGACGGTCGGATAATAAAGCTTGTTCAAACGCGGGAAATTGCGTACCGTCGAGGCAGTAACGCGGTATCATTATCCGCCTTCAGACAGCGATCCCGCTCGATTAAGATTCACGTACGCGCCGCAATACCGAGACGTTGCGCGCGGTCTTAACGATCGCGGGAGAAATTTTGAGCAGCGCCTTTAATGCGACTGTCGAAACTCTTCCTCTTGCCGTTGCCGATTCGAATCTACACGTCGTTTTTATTTCGACGTTTCACATCGCGTAATGAATATTTATGACCGTCGCAATATCGACATTCTTTAAACGTGCAATATCGCAAATTACCAGACATTTATCGATCAAGATGTTACTTTCTGTTATCGCGTAATTATATATATATATATATATACAGCATACTTTTCTTGCACTTACATTGCAAATTGAGAAATTCTTGTTTAATGTATTATTCTACTGCTATCTTCTGCGAGATACTCTGTTCGGTGTTTCTTAACAAGTTATCCTTCTGTAATTTTATAATTTTACAACACAATGACATTTTATATTTAATTTATTCTTTCTCACTTGGACGCGCTTTACATCTTGAAATGTTATCGCTAGTCTAGTTGAATTGTACTTGAGAAGGACCACAACCCATGGTCGAAACGTCGAAATAAATTTTATATAATTGTTGCCAGTTGTGTCGGTTTCTTATATTACGTTTCTGTTAATGTATTAGTTTTTAAATATGCATTCTTCGTTATATCTTGATGTATTCAAAAAAATCAATGGTAAAAATTCATTGTATCGTGAGGATAGATGTTATTCAATATCTTTAATAAATATTTAAAATTAATTTGTATATATTTTGTATCAGTTTAAAGATAATTTACACACACATGCACAAATACATTTTAATATTATAAAATCATTCCAACCTTAGAAGGCCAAAAAAAATTGAAACATGGTTACAGAATCGAAAGGTCGCGATGCATCCGTGTGCAATTACGAATACAGCGCAAATCGCATCCTGCGCAGAATGTTAATGTCGAGTTGCATTAATAGTTCAGATTAGATAAATCCAGTTTCATGATTAGCCGTTCTTTTAGATAATAATTTTATCCACGATAATATATACGGAGGAGAGAATTTGCTTAACCAGAGCTAGCCCTAAGGGACGTTGGCAGATCGACCCTAAGGTCGAGGCGAGACCAATCCCTCGCCCTTTCTGGATTGTCTCCCATTGTCAAGGATCCTTTCCGGCCGGCTCTGTTGAATAATAATAATACCCAAGAGGTGCGGCGGGCGATCCTTCGCGTCCTTGAAGGGGCGGAGGTGTTGAGGAACGCGCGCCGCTTTCTACTCTTCACGACGATGACGGTGATGCGCAATCGCTGGCCGAATCGACAGCCATTCCGTGCATATATATATATACACACACATCGTTCGATCGGCGTTGCAACCGCACGATATTTCGCCACGGTATCGGCCGCGAGGGACGAAGAGGTATCGAATATCTGGAACGAGGTATTCAGGAGAACAGCGGGGGCAAACGGGCAAAGGAAGGTAGGCAAAGGAGGTTCTCTCGTGGGTACGAGGAGAATGGCCGACTGCGCTAAACCGTCTCACAATGAGGCAGGTGCCTGCTTTACGTAAGCCACGCTCGCGTTCTCCTCGTCATCGTCGTTTTTGCTCCGATGGATCGTTCGTCATTGTCTTGCTCTCTCTCTCTCTCTCTCTCTCTCTCCACGCCTCGAAAATACGGCGCCGAGTTATTCTGTTATTCCTGACGGGATTGTGATTTCTCGCATTGTCCAGAGTTTACGCGTCCTCGTAAAACACGGACGTTCGAATTAAGCCGGCTACGTCTTAAGTGCGTCGAGTAAGCGTTTAAGAGGCGGGTGTGGCGTGGGAGAGGAAGCGCGAAGCGTTTCATCGGCATTCTCTCACTACACTAAGTTGCGTAGAGTTTATGTATGACGATTAATTTAGCTGTCGACGTACTAAATCGCCGTGAGAATTTCGACGTAAGAGATTAAGATAATAAAAATTAGTGGCTATTAATTAATAAACGTATTACATCTATTTAACTAATGCACCTATTATCCATTAAATTCTCTAATAATTTTAAAACGAAATTGTGGAATAACTAGAATGCTAATCACATGAATGCATAAAAATCTCTTAAAATTGGGATGAATATTATTGTTATTAATAATGTAGAATAGTATGTTATAATGAGAATTATTTTTAATAATTACCTAATACTAGCGTAATTAAAAATTAGTAATAATATTGTAATAATTGCATAATTCTCGGTGTCGTAATTACGTGTATGTAATGATAGAGTATATAAAACATATTTTTAATCTACCAATCCAGAGCTAAGTTTCCATTAATACAATATCGTGAGCGTGCTGTCCGTACCCGTTACACCCGAATGAATTACAAAACGAAATTACGCGCATGCATTTTTAGACGCAGTTTCCAACGCAACAATAACTAGGAGCACTACACTCGAGTCCGAACTCGATCGAGGCTGATACTAAAAAGAATCGTCGAGTCGTGCGCGTTTTAAACTGCGGAAATGCTCCGTTATTCCTTTATTACTACTGACTGTTACCAACTTTCCGTTACGCCGCGTCGACTCGACGAGAAAAAGCGGTTGCACCAAGCTCCACGCCACGTCTTTTCCTTAGTACAAGATAAGAAAACGCATTTCCACGTATTTTCATTGCGCATAAAACCGACATACAGGAGAATTTAACTAGATTAAAGAAATATAACACGATTGGCAATTTCTCCAATAAATTGCGAAAATTTCGAGTTTCACGCCGATGGAAATCTAGAAGCGTATCACTGTAAAAATCATGTCGTTACAATCGAACTAGAAATCTTATGTAACAACGCTTATCATCTCTAGGATCTAACTCGCTATTGCGTAACCGTAACTAACAGTAACGTTGCGCCAGTATAAACTTCAATCGCGTTCGGCCGACCCGTGCCATTTGATGAATTTAAAGTATTTCTCGATCGTGTCGAGAAATAAGATCCAATATGTATATTTTAAACTCTGAAAAGTTAAAATTCGACTCTCCCTATTCTTACCTGACAATTCTAATAAAAAATTAATACGTAACGGTAATAATCATGTCAATTTATATAACCAGCGTTCTGGTAATTTCACGTAATTCCGTCTAAAAATTATAAAATTAAAAAAATTAGCAATTCATAAATTCTCATGCATTACTTAAATGATATTACTACTTTTAATTAATTAATTTTTGTTATCGCAGTATGACGAAGTTCTCACAGATCAATATATCGACAACTAACCGCAATGCAAACCCAACGTAACATAGTCACGGAAAAAAATAGATTAGTTGATACAGCCAAGTTATAGCTTGCTAACGCAAGTTTAACATTTGTAATTAAGCAGATTTGATAAAATAGCAAAGAAAATATGTCTGAAAGCAGTTATAAGCATATTTTCTTTGCTACACTATCAAATCTGCTTAGTTATAAATGTTAAACTCGCATTAGCAAGCTATAACTTCGCTATTTTTTTCCGTGAGTGCAATAAGAAAATGATTATATGACATATAATTTCGATATGCTACATATTACTTAAACGGTAAAAAATAGCGTATTTTATTTCTTAATATCCAAATATTATATATAAGTAAAATGTATCATTTGTAAGAAAATAGAGATATCAGATTGCAGATTTAACAGACGATAACTTTTTACTAATTTCTACTCCGTTTTCCGTCATATCCGCTGAGGATATGACACGACAGAAAATTCACAGGAGAATTGCCGGCACTTGCCGAAACAATAAGCGCCCCCACAAGCGAAACTCATAGAGTGGGGGAGAGAGAGAGAGAGAGAGAGAGACTTTGTCAATCGCAATGCGAAATCGCGATCCGTCAGTCGTCGCGAATATCGACGTTCCCGTTAGCGTTCTTAACGGGTCGTCGTATTTATCGGGCGCGCACGTCAGCTGCCGATGAAAGCGCGGAGACGAGCGATTAATCCGTTAATCGACCGGCCACATCCACTTGGGAAGCACCGCGTCTTCCGAACACGAAGCGCGTACAATTCCGAGCGACAGCTGTTTACGCGCGAGCGAGTCCACCGGGCGTTTTCTTATACTTAACGCACGAGCGGAAATGCGCCTCGTAACGAGCGCGCGTATTACGCGCATGGGAACCTTCGTTCGTGGATCGACCAGGGAGTGTACGAATAATTGCGCTGTCGTTTGCCATCACTCGCTGCAAGAAACGGGCCGTAATCGCGACAAGTTTGCCCGTAAACACTTCCGCGTTTTGAGGTACGCTTTCGGAATACAGCCGCGGTAAACGCGCTAATTAATGTTGATAATGGATTTGCATCGTTCTTATTTCTTATAATAACGCGCGTTAATACGCGCTACGAGCGTTGGTACATTACATTATGTACTAACTGTGTTAGTATATTATTAAGTCATTACAGTATATTATATAAATAATTACCTTGCGCTATCAAATTATAAATTTTCCAAGAATAAAAATATCGATACGCTACGCGTACGGCCTGAGCGAAGCTAATTTTGGAACGAAAAGTGTGCCGGAGCAACACGCGCGTAAAGGCGAGCAAGTGGTTTAACGAATGCTTCATCGCGATCTCCAACATATGTTCCGCCCTATATTATACCATAAGATCCAACGGATTAAGATTAAGTCCGCGACTATCCCCCGTGCTACCTGGCTTTGCGAAATAATTTTACGAGGTACCGTTATCCGCGCACGGCCGCCACGGCGCGCGGCGCGGCGCGAGCGCGCGGCACCGACGGCCGCCGAAAGCTGTAAAATCGCATGAATAAACGACCAGCGTATGCGCTGATGCTAAATGCTCCCGCCTATCTGAAACGGCGGCACATATTTTAGCGAATTACCAGCTACTACGTAGCGCACCGTCGCAACTTTGCGCGTCGCGCGAGCGCATTTTTACGCGGCGCAACGGGAGTGTGTACGCATTCACGCGCATACAGTGCTGGACAAAAGTATTGGCACAGCGCGGTTACTACTATAAAACGGTCTATATCTCTAAAGAAAATGGCAGTAAAATGTTTATTTTTATAAAAATTGAATAATAATGTGACCGATAGGGGCTTTCTTTCATATTTATATTTGTTTAATATCATCGGTCTTAATATCATTTGTTTAAATAATGTTTTATCGCCAGTAAATAATTAACTTATTAATCTCTTTGTTCGACCTAACTGGCCCATTTATTGTAGAAATAAATTCTTAGCACAACGTTTCGACCCTCGCTTTGGGTCCTTTTCAAGTGTAAATGTCTTACTGAGTAAAATTATATGACCAACGTGCAAACATCTTTCGTGTCATGAGATGTGCCAATAAATCATTATTCCTAAAAGATGTTTGTGTGTCAAAAAATACTAAAGTATTTACAGAAATTAATATAAAATTTAAATGCTGTGTAGCCAATAACAGAATGTCAATTAATTATAATAAATCAGACAAACAAAATTTTAAGTAATGTAAATTATTAAAAACCGAAAAGTGTTTCTGTCAAAAAGAATATACGTCAGGTATGGAGAAAGACAAACACAGAACACAGTTTATTTTTATGTTTTGGTTTATATATAATTACGTGTTATAAAAATTAACATAAATGCAGTTACACAAGAAATTAAAAACGTTTCATCCTTGGACGAAACTATTGGCACAACTGACAAATTATGTGTATTCATATTACTAACAAACATAAAAGAAGTATTTAGAAGTAATTATAAAAAAGGATTATCAACTAAATACTAATTGCTTTTTTATATAGCTTTTCTTCATTGTTACAGTTAAGTGCCAATATTTTTGTTCAAAGATAGAATGCTCTCAAAAAAGGTTATTATTTTTCTTTTGTGTGTGACTACGTTGATTTATGTCTCAATTTATATAATATTAAATATAATACTATTGTAATACTTTTAAATATAAAGCATAAAATAAAATTTTTTACAAAAATAAACGGTTTGCTGCTATTTTCTTTGAAAAATATTTACTTTTGTAAAATATCTTTATAGTTGCAACCGCACCAAGATGCCAATACTTTTGTCCAGCACTGTATATACGCGGAAAGAATGGTTTTGCTAAAATATCTAAAAATTGGGCCAGATACAGATGTGAAAATAACTTTTGTTAGACCATCAAAAGTAACTAACAATAAGTAGGACACTCAAAATAATTGCTAGAATATTAAAACTTTTTGCAGCATTATCATCATGCTTGAATGTCCTACTTAACTTTTGATGATCTAACAAAATTATTTTCAGATCTGTATTTGACTAAATTTTTAGATATTTCAGCAATACCGTTCTTTTCGTGTACGTATATTTGCGTGCTATGCAAAAAGTCAGCAATCCTGCACGCGGCCGCGTCCCTCCGCCTCTCCTTCTCTCTCTCTCTCTCTCTCTCTCTCTATCTCTCTCTCTCTCTCTCTCTTTCGTCGTGCGTGTCGTCGTTCGTTGCGTACGTGCATGTGGGATTGTGCGTGTATGTGCGTGACCGTTATGCAATTGCACGAGCGCCAACCGAAAGCATGAAAATAAAACGCGAGTACTCCTCTCCCTCTGAGGTGAAGGACGCGCTGGAATGCCGCACCGTGTTGCGGCGAGACACGACGCAACGCCATGCAACGCGACGTGACACGATGGGGGTCTTTTCGTCACTTGGGCCCGCAAGGCTTAAAATCTCAAGATTTATGTCATTTTACGATGATCCGTTGACTCTTACAGTTACTTTTCTAACAAATTAATTCACATTTGATTTTAATAAAGTTCAAATTTTTGCTCCTATTTTAAAATTTAAAAGACCGAGGTTGTAAAATAACTTTGGCCTGCAACTCGCGATTAGACATGCGAAGATGTTCTTAAAGTTTACTTAATTGGAAATTTTTTATACATAATAGCTAAGTCCTAAAATTCTTTGTCAAAAAATACATTTTTATTAGTAACTCACAACTTTTAACCCAACGAAACGTTTTTTTATACGGTTAACTTTAAGCTTGTCGTATAAAAATTAAATGCAGAACTTATCTGTTACAATAAATAAATATTTCCAAAATTAAATGCAGAACTTATCTGTTACAACAAATAAATACTTCCAAAATTAAATGCAGAACTTATCTGTTACAATAAATAAATACTTCGAAAAATTGAGAGGAAAATTCGCGTGGGAGTTGGTTCTTTTTATTTATTGTGACATTTCTCTCTCTTTCGTGGAACGATACGGCATCGCTCGTCGATTCACACCGAGCCGAAGAGTGATGGACTAAAACGGCATCGTCACGATATCGGCGACCTCCGCGGAGTCTTCTCGCGCGGAACGCGGAGGCGAAGAAGAAGCGAACGAACGAGCGCGCTCGCCGCCGCGCCGCTTGCGTTGCATCGTCACTAGCGGCGGCGCGGAACAGGTGCATCTATGTCGGTGACTCGTGCCAACGGTATCTCGCGTGTACGTTTTTGCGTCTTAAGGATCCTAAGGATGGGGTCAACGACATCCTCGCGGTACGCGCCAATGACAGACCGGCGCGGCGCGGAGGACGGATGCGCCGCAAAGAACGACGGCCGGCACGTTACAGCACACTTGAATTGGATCACGTTGGCAAAATGAACAAGTATCCAAGTCGGCATTAGCACAATTCCGTTCCTCCACGGAAGGAGACGCAAGAAATAGAAACAGTACAAATTCGAGAGACGCGCAGCTTTCAAGGAAATATAAACTTTCATGGAATATATTTCTCGAGGAGATACAAAAATGCTGAAATCCGCGTACGCCTGTTAAAAGTCCGAGGCAGTCGAGAGGTAGATATATATCGCGAAACGTAAAAATCGTGGACACCACCCATAAAGTCACGGATCTAATTTTGCGGTTTAGAAGTGTAATGGGTATTCCTGCCGTACGCCCATTAAATTAATGAGAACATCGAAACGGAAGAAAGCGGAGAGTGGCGGAGTAAGTCGAGAGCACGCCTTTGCCGTCTTTAGCCGCGAGCGTAACCGAGTCCGCGAGTTTACGAACGGCTATCGCCGATAATTGTTACGCGCGAGGACTACGCTTACGCGATAGGTGCATCGTGTTCCGCATCGCTCGTTTCAGCTGTCCTCGTTTGCTCGGTTACTGGCTCATTTTCAACGTTTTCCATGCGTTTCCGCGAAGCATCGGGAGGATTTATCGGTCTGCGGATAGTATTAATTTTAAACGGGCGCATTTTTGCGGCTACTCCACTACCATCTTCTCCCTTGTAATATCGGCGCTCGGCGATCCGGACCGAGTACGAGTACGTTATTCACAGATTTGGCACACACTTATCGCAACTTGTAAAAAGATCGGTTCTGCTTACCGCACCTTGCTTACAGCACTTTGCTGTACTTAAAATGGAAAGAAGCACGCAATTACGCTTCGAAGAGAAAGAGAGAGAAGAAAGAGAACAAGCCTAGAAAGTATAACTTTCAAAAAAAATAGGGCAAAAGTTTTCTTTTTAACATTAATCTAATTATTATTATAATAGTAGGTTTTCCGAATATATTTAGAGCTTTAGTTTCTGTTATATAAAAAAAAGAAAAAATATTTAAATTATTAATTTATAGTAGAAGGTGCTCTCTGAAGTAATTAGTATCATTTGATCAAAATTGCAGCAATTTATGGATATTTCAAAATCCATCACAGTTGGTATTCTAATTTATATATGCAACGTATATTATTTTTAAGTAAAATGTTAAGTAAATTACTGTACTTCCAAGAAGGAAAATGTACGTGATTAAGTAATGTTGACAACATAATGATCACGCAGTAAGAAAATCTGCGGTTTTCTTTCTGCATGGTTCGCGTACACTAGTCGTACACTTTTCATACGCTGTGCTATTCTCGTAAAAACATGTTTTGAATGGGCAGAAAGGGCCTCTCAGACACAAACACCTCAGGACCTCGAACGAGCGAAAATACGACTCGAGAGACTCGGGAGACGAGAGACGACGACGCGTTCGACGAGCTAAAGCAGGTCGGTCGGAAATAAGCACAAAGCCTACTGTCAGCTGCCAAAAGATTTAATCTTCCGTGGATTGTATTGTGCGACCCTGCCTAACTTCTAAAGATTCAAGAGTACCGTGAAACCCATACGGTTTGCTCCAAGCAACACAATGTTTAACGGCTTACGTTCTATTGTTAATAGAACGCGAGATCTAATGAACGCCTCGTGAAAAGGATGTTAAAAATATCTCAGAAAAAATTACTCTGGTAAATAATTTAGCTAATAATAATATATAAGTAATTTTTATTTTGCATTGTTGCCTCGTAAATGTTTTTATAACTTTCATTAAAAAATTTTTCATTAATAACAACTTAAAAATAAATTTTTTATAAGAAAAAATGCTTTTACGTCACATTGTCCACGTTTATTTTATGGTCATATAAATGTAATGCTATATCAAGAGAATCTGCTTTATAGGAACAGTATATTACACAATCTAACGAAGTGGACTGTGCAAGAGGATCCGCCGATATCTCGGTATTTTAATAAGAATCGACTATTCGCCCCTCTCCGGCACAGTAGAAACGCGATCCGTAGATTGCACGGTGGCGAAGCATTACGCGTTTAAATCGAGCGAGCAGTTGGCGAGTACCCAATCGTTGATCCGATCGCCTAATGAGACTTTAATCGCCGGTAGATTAAATTTAAATTACGGCCTAGCCGTCCAAGTATCCCGTCGCACTCTCTCGCTACCCCCTCCTCACGCCGGTCGCGGTATTTATTTTTTTTCCGAGACAAAGGTTACGTCGGGTCCACGTAAGTGCATCCGACGCACGCCGGAATGTGGTTCAATCTACCCGTGCCACGCCGGCCGATACGCGGCCGCGCGGTTTGATTTATGCACGGAGATACTTAGTGGCGTAGGGGGCAAAATAAAAGGGGCCTCGCAAACCGAGCGTATGTCGCGTGATTGCGGACGCGTTATCGGGGACGAGCGGCCCGCGCGCATTCCGCTGAAAAGTTATCACCGTCTCCGAAGTGCCCCGGCTTCCTCCCCGCGACTAATTTTTCAAGCGGGGCCCGTAAATTTATTAAAAGCGTACGACAGTGGAGAGATCCTGTACGATATTCCGCCGCCGGGATATTTCACCGTTTCACCTCGCTATCTCCTTTCAAAGCAGCGATCCTTAAGACTTCGTTAATCGCAGAGCTCTTTTCACGCGGACAAGATATCTCGCGCAGCCCCACGCATAAATTTTACGCACACGCGCATGACTGCATGTGTTTTTCCTGACAGCTGTACGCGGTTCGGAGAGTAAGCCTTCATTTCTGCCATGATTTATTCCGGTCAGTAACGTGTTCTTTTTGTTCCGTCACTGGTAAAGTCTCATGACTGTACGAACCAGTTTGAGAACCGCTATTCTAAACTGACAAGGCACAATTCACACGCAGTGTGCGCTGTATAAATAGCTAGAAGATGATGCTGTTATATTAATAGTATACCATTTTTGCGAATTTACAGATAATATTAGCGATGAAAACCGCAAGAAAAGCTAATTATTTCCACTACTGTGAGGCAATGTCTTCCTTTCGCGCATAAGATTACAAATCATTTTTCTGAAGTCAAATTGTTCCGGTGTCATAAATATCTCCAGTCTCTTTCTAGAAGCAGAATCTAGGAAACGGTCGGAAGGCAATTAAATTATGATTGATATTAACTCGAGTCGACAGACTTCTCTCTTGGCCGTTTAAGGGTTAATAGTTGAAGATACAATACCGAATGGAAAGTGTGGATGTCGCTTTAGGAGATTCTCGCGGTCAATAAAACGGACGAGACGCGCTCGCACAGCTGTCGTTCGGCGGCTCTCTCGCTACATTCTCGAAGTACCCGGATTCCTACGTGCGTAATAGCAGACGACAGGCCGATGACTATAATTATCGTATCTACGCGTAACAGGTGTCGCACCTACTCGGCACGCTTTTATCAACACCGTACGTGACCGGGACGCAGATACGAAACGAACTAATAACTATCGCTTGCGTGCGTACATTCGAGCGAACCAACCAACCGGCGCCGCGGGATAATCGCTTGTTTAATCCGCCTGCGACAATATGTCACGACAAATAGGCAACTTTCGACGACAGTTACACACGCGCGTATTTCGGTATCGTTGGACCAAAGCAAATTATTTTCATTATCTTGAAAACACAATTTCTATATTTATTAATTTCTATATATACAGTGCTGGACAAAAGTATTGACACAGCGCGCTTACTACTATAAAACGGCCTATATCTCTAAAGAAAATGACAGCAAAACGTTAATTTTTATTTTTTGGTTTACATATAATTACGTGTTATAAAAATAAACATAAATGCAGTTACACAAGAAATTAAAAACGTCTCCCGAGAACGTTTCATCCTTGGACGAAACTATTGGCACAACTGACAAATTATGTGTATTCATGCATATTGGTAACATACATAAAAGTAATTATAAAAAAGGATTATCAACTAAATACTAGTTGCTTTTTATATAGCCTTTCTTCATTATTATAGTTAAATGTGCCAATATTTTTGTTCAAAGATAGAATGCTCTTAAAAAGGTTATTTTTCTTTTGTGACTACATTGGGTGCTTTCCATTTAGTGACACAAGTCGACACAAACGTCGTTCTATTTTTCTTAGCATTCAATGAGCAATAAAGACAGCTAGAATGACACTTGTGTCGACTTGTGTCACTAAATGGAAAGCACCAATCAATTTATAATGTACTATTAAATATAATATTAAGCATAAAATAAAAATTTTTACAAAAATAAACAGTTTGCTACTATTTTCTTTGAAAATATTTACTATTTTATAGTAGCAACCGCACCAATGCGCCAATACTTTTGTCCAGCACTGTATACATATACACGAGCCCAAAAGACTGAAAGATTCTAAAGCCTTGTGTCCACGGTGCTAGAACTTGATCCAAGTTCTCGGTCCGAAAAACGTGTAGCCAATAAAATTGTCGCTTTTCCGTAAAAGCCGCAAATTGATTGGCTACAAATTTCTCGGTCCGAGAACTTGGACCAAGTTCTAGTATCGTGGACACAAGGCTTAATGGCTTTAGAACGCTGTTTTAAACAGTTTTGTTGCCAGAATAGCTGCACGATACAAGATAATCCTCATGTCAAAAAGCGAAAAAATCTGACGTGATATTCTGTCAAATAAGTTTTCCAAAACTATTCAAACATTACATTAAATTCCCTTATATTGGTTTCCCCAGATCCTACTTTGTAATCGAATAAAGATTCTATCAAGCTTCACGTGACAATAGATTGAGAAGCCATATCTTTGAATAGGATATATTCATCGCACGAATGTAATTTCTGAATGTCTGTCTCTGATTTTTATCTGTGTATGTAATGCGCATTAAACTGATATATAGCCAATACGAACAACGGATTTAGCCGTGTCTACACCCACGCCCGTATCATCTTTCCTGTTGAACAAAGTGCCGAAGGCAAAGGTTTCTCCACGTTCGACGCGGAAAAAATTATACGTCATGGATACGCGAACGAGTGAAAAGTGAAAACTAATAGACTTTTTATTTTTTCGTTGCAATCCAAGTATAATGCAATCACAAGTATATAATAAGATTTAAAAGTTATTAGAATTAAAATATTGAATCTCAAGACCTATTCCATGCTGAAATAATCATCAACATATACGCACTTGGAACCGAGATCCCATGTTATAGAGGTTAGAAAGGGAGAGAAAATGCTGCGAAAGAGAGAGAGAAGAGAGACCGACCGTCGTGTGAACGTTTCTTTTATCTCATTGAGAATTTCCTCACAGGAGAGTGAATAGTCGCCTGTGAGAAGGGGGTCATTTTCACAAAAACGAGGGGAAAGCTCTTAGGCAACGTCGCGGACGCGCATCGCGTAGAAGTTCACTCCGGTGAGGATTCCCAAGTTTATCTCGACGCATTGTTCGTACGCGTTACCTCAAAAATAACTTTCATGCGCGACTTCGTGTGAAGTGTCTTAATCGCGATATTTGTCCCGCTGAAATTAACCTTCAAAAAAAAACGTCGTCTTACGGAGACAGACGAATGATCGTACGGTTTCTCGATGAAGATGGACGCGCGATGTAGACCTCGAGATTTCACTCTTTCGTTCTGCCAAGATCCGCGATTTATCATTGTGATGATTAGACTTGCGTGACCCGTGTGCAAGAAAGCTCGCGGAGTAATGATACGTTGACGGCAAGAAAAAGAGTGAAATTCTGTAAATCACGCGTTGCCAGAACGGACGTAATTTTCATTCAAGTTTCCGTTACACAGTATAAGGGCATTAGAATAATTTATGCCTACGGATTAGTCGTATATTACTTGCTCTAACGGATATACCTCGACAACTGAAAAAGAAGGAAAGACAAAGCAATCTTAGCGTTTAACTTATTATCAAAATTATATCCCGTCAAATCAAGATTAATTTCATTACTAGTTGTTTGTTTGTCATATCGCTCGTTATATCGCTCTATTAAGACTGCCAAAAAGCCCTTGCAGAACAAGCGACTAAATTTGAGCTAGCAGAGGTCAATTGGATAGGTTACAGCATCGCCAATGATATTATCTTGTTACAATAAAGAAGAATACGAATGTATATGTATCACGCGCGCGCATGTATCTATATATATATACAGTTATGTGCAAAATAATAGTGCCGCACAGAAATATTTCAAATATTTGAAATATGTATACATATATTTTTTATTTTTATATGACCACAAAAGTCAGAATTTAATTCTAGATATACAGCCAAAACAGTTAAACATAGTGGAGGAAACATAAAAATTTGGGGTTCCTTTAAGCCGATACTATTATTTTGCACACAACTCTATAATCGCACACGTTCGTTATTTTCCGTAAAAAATTAAATTATTTCGTGTGTATCATGTCCGTTGACGTATTGCACGTGATGTTAAACAAGTTTTCGAGAAAAGAATCTCGAGGATTATGAAATTCCGTTGTAATCGCAAGGCCTGGATTCGCGTCATTATTCAAGAATTAAAACAATACGCACAGGTGTGCTGGATGGAAATCTACTTGGCGGCACACCACCGATGCAGAGAAAGTTAGTCGTGATGCGTACTTCTTCATCATCTTTCGCGGCGTCCATCGCTTGCTGTCGTTGCGAGAACGGCTCAAATCGGCGATAACAAGAAAGTAGACGAGCGCGAGCTCGCGTCTCGTCGCTTACCTGTATACTTCGGCGACGATGAACCGGTTTTCTAAACTGGGAGAAAATGGCGAATGCAAATGTGAACAAGTAATTATGATGACGTATAATTTGATATGCCAGCCGATACGTCGATCGATTAATCCATACCCGGGTGATCTATATTTAGATATTTCGATTTCCGATCGCCTGACTGTGCTCCTTTATCGGCCTTTGAGCATTAGCACCAAGTTTTCGTTGATTTCTAAAGCGCGCGAATGAGACTTTTTGCCCACAGGAGGATGCTCTTTAACACGTTCAGCTCGAATCCGCATAACAGGATACGAAAAAGTAATTCGTTATTTATGTTACGAGCGCAAGGACCGATTCGTTTACAATGTGACCGTATCGCGCGGATATACGGCTGCTCGAGACTACGGTAAGAAATAATTGCCAAGTGCATTAAGTCTATTAGCGCTTTTGCCGTCCAGGAACCGACCAGTCAGTCTACGTACTGCCACGCGTTTAATTAATCGCCTTTTCAATATATTTTGCGAACGTCCCTGCTCGGTCATTCTCGTCCATCGACCTCCCCCTGCGGTCTACTCGAATAATATTAGATGGAGGTGTTAAGGCCCAGAGAGGGATTACCGATGTCGACGAAAGTACAATGGTCGTGAAAGCGCGACAGCCGACTTCCTCCGTGACTATCAAAAGCGGACAAATAAGCGGCTAAAAGCGAATCATCGATTTCTACCGGCGGTCATCCTCTCCTGTCTCTACCTGCTCGCGCATTACGATTGTTGGGATTTCCGGTGCTGAGATATAAAGAACGGGAAGCGACGCGTTTCCTCCACCTGTGTTCCGCATGTAGAGCAAATCGCGTCGATTACGGTGCTGGATAAAAACGCGCGATTCGTTCTTAACGACGCAATTACAAGATTGTCGTCGAATGAAGCCGAGCAAGTTTTGTAGAGTAAGAAATTGTATATATATAGCGTGAAGTCGATACTAATACGATATTATATATGCTAATATTTGTCTAATTGCTAAAACATTTAATGTTAAAACTTGGGGAAAGCGAATAAGCTTTGGCCATGAACTTTAGAGATATCTTATATTCTAATATTCTTCGATATGCGAAAGGCTTTCACCTATATCCGGAATATATTCGCAAAACCCTAAATTTTAAAGTGAAACAGCGAGGAAGTACCATTTACATTGAGACACGGATGGCACCGCCGGCTTTCTAAATTTGTATCAAATACTAAGGAAGCGTCACTTTCACCGGCTGATCGATAAACTCCGCGCCACAAACGTGCAGTTAGTCTCGAAGAAGAAGTTTGCGGTCAAAATCGTCTGCGAATCTCGACGAATTTCGAGAGGGACAATTGCTGCGGAAACCGAAAAAGTCATCGACACTCGTGTCACGTCAGATGTCGCAATAACGTAAATTTTTTCGGAGTGAGACTACAGAGAGAGAGAGAGAGAGAGAGAGAGAGAGAGAGAGAGAGAGAGAGAGAGAGAGAGAGAGAAACTGCATGATATTGGTCACGTAAATATTAATCTGACGATAGACACGCCAAGATATATATCTTGTAACGAGGTAGACAGGTTGTTATGGGTTGTTAAATAACCTGAAGTGTCCTGGGGCTATTTCTTTCTATCGGTGCAGCGAGAAAATGATGAATAGCGTTCGGATGAAAATTAGAAATTCTTAGATCAAACGACGATATACGTAAACACAATAATTATTAAGAAGAAAAATAGAAAGTTTTATCTGATTATCGTTTGCGAAATAATACATATATGTACTGCGCGCTGAATTTTAATCGCGTTAGCAGTGTGATCAACAAAAAGTTTAAAAAAACGTCAAAAACTCATCTTAAAAATTGGAAGATTGTTTAAATCAATGTTGTCCAAGATTTGCAATTCTGGGCATTGGCTTGACGTGTATTCACAACTATTGCCTTCCTTTTTCTTAATGGAGACAGAACCGATATTCTTCGGATGTTTTTTGCTCGAATGCTTACGTTCTAAAAAATTTGCACTTTTTTATTTTAGCTTTAGAGTGCTTCCAACCATAAAGGATTATTAATTGCACAATTACATCTAGACTTTCTTTTTCCCTGCTCTTAATCGAGTATTACCACTTTAAATCGGTTAAATTTCTGAAAAAAACCTCTAAAAATTGCGAGATTTTAATTCTTGTAAATATATAGGATGATGGTCGGGTTTGAACTTGCTATCCACTGAACATAAGTCGATCGCTGTAAAAAAAAAATTTGTACTGTCACTCGGAATAGATTTAATTATTAACTATCGGGCTTTCCGCGTGCGTGACGTTTTTCTGCGACGCGAGAAGCATCGCTGGTGGAATATCGGCAATCTCGCGTGTCGCGGTTTGCGGAATTATTTCGCAAACCGCGCCGTTATAAATCAACTCCGGTTTAATGGAGTCTATTATGTAACACGCCAAAATAACACGCGAAACACTTGAGCGCCGGTCGTGCTAATGGAAACACGTTCGCACGACATCGCACGCAAGCGGAGTCGCGCGCGCGAGGAGACCATCCGTCCAATCTGCATCGTTAATTATTAGCTAACGTAATAACATCTGCGCCGGTATCTTGGATTCGCGACCGTCTCGAACCGGCGCGGCGCGGCGACCCGAAACAAAGAAACGCTCGTACGTGCAGCCAAAATTAAATGTCCGCGTGTTGTTCGTGTTAACGTTACTTAGCACGGTGACTTCGTGAGTCTAAACAAATTTCCTCTTTCTCTTCGCCGGTGATTTCGCATCTATGCGGGTAATAATCGAAAGAAGGATTGCGAATCGGCGGAGCTTGCTTAACTTGGACTGTTGATGCAATCGGACCCGAGCTGTCGCAAGCGGGAGCGATTCCGTTGTATCCCGAGGCCAAAAATCTATCCAGTAAGCAAACTGTCTGCAGTATGCCAGCAGATTGGCAGCAGATTCAATCAGAAAAATCCAACAGATCCGGTATCATCTGTGTCCGCTTTAAGTTCGTGTTTTGCCAGCAGGTCTTGCACAAGATCTAACAGCAGATTTGCAGCAGAAACCGAACAGAATCTGTCGAACGCAGATTCTGTTGTATTTCTGCTGCCAATCTGAGTTAAATTGCGTAACAAATATGTCAAGACCTGCTTGAGAGAGATTTCTGCCATCATCTGCTATCATATTTTATTGGACAAACTTGCTATATTTCTGCCATCATTCTACCAGCACACGGAGAAAATTTTATATTAAAAATTACTATGTATGACAGTAGCCGAGGACCATTGCTGAAATTATAAAAATTTTTACTATGTTTATTAATAATTATTAAACTCTTGTGAAAACATAGTAAAAATTTTTATAATTCCAGCATGGTCTACGGCTACTGCCATACATATTAATTTTTAATATAAAATTTTCTCCGTGCAGTATTGTATGTCAGATCCTGTGTCAAATCTGTCTTTTTACAAAATTTGCTTTGCAAAATCTGTTCTCGACAGACTTGGCTAACTGGGTAGCTTATCTTAATTTCTGTGTGTATATATTCTTGCAGTGGTGATCGTGGCGTAAGAGTTGCGCGTCTGCTTTCTGTGCCAAAGATCCAGGTTCAAACCCACCCAGAACATATCAAATTTTTAATTGATCGCCACCTCTCGGAAGGCAATGGCAAACCACTGAGAGAGTACATTTGCCAAGAAAATCACCATGGAGCATCATGGTGAATCACTACACATCGTTTACGACGTTGGACTAACAATAAGAAGAAGATATTCTTGCAGCTCGTCAAATAACAAAGGCTATGACTTGGTCCTACAAATGCTTCGAAGCGTTTAATTGACCAACCAGAACAAAGAATTCTACTGACTGACCAATCAAAGAGTGCTTCAAAGCATTTGTAACACCAAGTGGATCGCAGTCAAAGACAATCGTAATTCCATTGAATCAACACATCCGTATCTCTTCAAATGTCTAGAAAATTAATTGTAAGACATCTTGTTTATCACGTCGCGATATAATCGATCGTTCAATTAGCTCGACGCAAGATTTTTCTACATTCCTATCTACGAGCGGCTCGGCTGCTCGAGAAACGTCCCTGCGCGACAAAAATCCCGCAAAAAAAGAGACTAGACAGAGGTACGTGGCATTCCTTGCGCTTTTGTCGCCGGACGCCCGCGGCGCCAGACACCCTTAGGCGCCGCGGTAATTGCATTATCGCGTCTCCGCTTCTCGTGGACCAATCGTGCTAACCGGGATTCGACGCGACGCGACGTCGAATTAAGAGCGGATTTGGGTCAGACGGCGACGCGGAGGACGCAGCACGGTAGCCGCTGAGACGAGAATCGCGTACGATCTCTTCCCGGAGCAGCGCGGACACGCTCGCTCGCCTCGGCCGCCGCGGCGGCGGCGGTGCGCCTTTCTAAACTCTCGCGTGCGATTTTCGCGGATCCGTCGCGTGCGAATCCCCGGCTAGCCCGTGGACGTCTACACTCACCTTGCGAGAGAGGTTCCCCGATGTCGAGTAATATCCACAGGACGAACGGAGCCAACGACGATCCTCGCTGCGGAGGCGCGGCGCGACGGGGAGCTATGGCGGGCGGGCTGGCTGGCTGGTTCCACCGGGTCCGTGCGCTTGTCAAAACCAACTTATCGATCGCACTTGAATCCGGCGGTGCAGGAAGCGCGGAAGACGACAACGGACGAGCACGATCTCTCGCCGCACGATGGAACCGGGTGGTATCACTGGCCGCTGGCGTTGCGTTAGTCGCGGAATCCGAGGCGCGCGAGAGATCAAGAACGCTCTCCGTAAGCGCGAGCGCGGAAAAGAGAGAGATAGAGACGGAGGAAGAGAGAGAGAGAGAGAGAGAGAAACAAGGACGCGGAGAGACGAATCAAGAGAACCGACCGATCCGGTTTACCGTGAGGAACTGAGCGAGGCGAGCGGCCTGTTTGATCCGCGGCCGCGACTTCGGCCATTTACGTCGCGGCTCGGCGCAACTCGTCGCCGCTCGGCGTTTACGGCCGACGCGCGGGTGAGCGTAGCCCGCGTTCGGGCCTCTTCGGCCGTCTTCGGGCCGCCTCGTACGCGGCAACCTCGACGAACTTTTGTGCGGGTCGAGGCCGAACGTGGCGGCGAAGGCGACGAGGGAGGAGGAGGAGGAAGGAGGGTGGAGGAGGGGGTGAGGCTTCCCGCGGCGGCTTCCCGTTCTTACGGCCGTTACATACCTCCTCATCCTCGACCTATCTCGTTAACTCCGTAACAATTCGTCACTTTCTGCTCCTCGCCAAATGAAGCCGAACGGTTCCGTCATTGTTCCCGCGACGAGGAGCGGCGGCGGAATCGCGTTAATCGCCGCCACCGTCGACGCGCGGGATTTCGAGGGTTCTTTGTTGAGGATTCTTGGTATGTACACACGGTAGCCCGCGCGAAAATATAAATACGATATCTCCGTTCATGCATGTACAATGTGTACACGCGAGAGCGGAGCAAGGGCCGCGGAGCGAGGACGAGAGGATAATCTCGTGTTACGCTCCAGAGTCCCATGTAAGATCTGAATCGGCTGATAAACGCGTATCCATCATCCGTCGCCGCGACATATTATGTTTTTTTTATATTATATATAAAAAATGGCAGCCATATCCATATCCTTACTGCGCGATACTGATACGGGCTTTGCGCCGCTGGAATTTATTTAAGTGGACGGAACAAACGCGTAGCAACGGTCACATCGTTTCTCTTTTCGATCTATATTATTGTTAACGATAATTTCATAAAAATAATATCAGTTCATTTAATTTAATTGTGAATTGTTTAATTCTTCAATGCACCAGTTGCTTATTTGCAATATTAATCCTTACAGTACAAACATGGGTATTTCGTGTCCGATCGATTTCTATCCATGGAAGTTTCTCGAAAATCAAATTTTTCCCTCGTCAATATTTCCGCCGTTCCTTATCGCTTCCTAAAAAATGTTCATGATGGGAGAGGACCTTTGTGCGATAGGGCGATCAATTTCCTTATGAACAGCACCGAATTCATTTCTGGGTCGGACTCCATTGATCTATGTTTGTACTCAACGTGTCCTTTTTGTTAAAAGTGAAAATTTTGTAAAAATCATTGTAAGCATTCTATTTTCATTCTAAATTAATGTCTGAATATCTGTTTTTATTTAAAAATTATTTTCTCAAAAGAAAATCACTTATTTTACAAGAAATGGATTTGGAGAGCAGAATTTTTTGTATTTGCATTTCGAACTTTTTCATGGATAAAAAACATTATTTTTACATCAAAATAAAAAAAATTGCGTTTTTTTTGCGAAACTCGATTTTTCTTATTTGCCTCTTATTGAAAATCACTCATTTTCATATGCCCGAATATTTTATACTTTTTGAAGAATTTGGAGTTCCTGTATTTTTTTCGAAGCTTTATACCTAAACTAGAAAACCCTACAGTCATTTTTTTTATATGCACTTATTATTTAAAGTTACCATTTTTTAAATCAAACAACTCATTTACCCTATTTTTGATTAATTTTCGTTAATTAAATTATACTATAAATTATAATATAATACATTTTATTTTTCCAAAATGAAATACAGACATTTGTTTTAGAAACTTGAAAGTATGTTCATAAATTTTTAGAAATTTTTGAACCATTTTAAATAGGTGAAGAACTGGTCGGACGCGAGATACTCATGTTTGTACACATAAGGTGCCGTTTTTCACATTGTACTGCTAGCGCTACACTATGCGCGTTTTCGCGAATCATTCGTGAATAGAATCATGTCATCCTTGTTGTATATCAAACGATAAACAAGGATGAACGATGCTCGAATCACGAATATTCGCGAAAACGCGCATAGTGTAGCGCTAGTTTAAGAGTCAAGCGGGGAGCACACACTTCTCCATAACGGATAACGCATAATGCATAAGGAAATCAGCCAATCAGAATCCTTTATTTTTATCCCCACTCCTCGTTCTGAGGATTCTGATTGGCTGATTTCCTTATGCATTATGCGTTTTGCGTTATGGAGAAGTGTGTGCTCCCCGTCTTAAATCAAGTGCATTTTCTACTTTTCCCGTAATTCTCGGGAAACATTTCTACGGTCAAAAATAAATAATTCCAGGGTGATACGTTGTGTTTGCGAACAGCGCGATCGGCGACGCCGAAATCTTACTCATGTCAGTCTCACCCATGCTATACGCAGCTCGCGCTTTAAATTACGACCAGGAAGATGGTCGCGTCGTGTTCTCCTCCTCGCCCGTTCTCTCTCCTCCATCTGGATCCTTTGTTTCAGATCCCGGTTCTCGTCCTTCCCTAGACGCGCGAGATGTGCGTCTCTCCCTTCCTTCGTCGGACTGGAAATAAGAAACGCCGAGGGCGAGGCTCGTTTCGCCGCTTTTGGAACGAACGGAAAATTCTTTCGATCCTCGCGTAATTGAGGTAGGCTCTTGCACGCTTTTTGAAAATATTTGGTTTGTCAAGCAAAGCTTTTCTATCACGCTTTGTATTGGAGAAAGTTAAAGAACCAGTGCTCTTTAAAAAGCGTTCTTTGAGAAATTTCCTTCTAGATAAAAAAAAATATATTTTGAAGCCTGTGGCAGCAAGTTTGCTGAAATTTTATTTCCAATTTTATTTGATAAATATGTTAAATCTTTTGCACCAAACAAGGATACTCGAGTGAGAGAATCCAAATGTTGGCAATTTACTTAACTCTTCTTCTATCGAGAGTAGTAATAACAGAAACTATTAAATCTCAAGTAACTAATTTTCATTGTCGTCTCAATATATACATATACGTTTTGCTATATAATATATTTATTAATTCCTAAATGTGCTGAGAAAAGGCATGCGTGATATTTTTCTTTACATTCGTTATTATTTTAAAGCGTAATTCTTTAACCTGAGAATTTAGTTGCTGAAACACTGACTGCGTTCAGCAGAAAAAGCAACTTTACAACTGTTGTAAAATTCTTTAATATGATTGGTTTATACACTTGGATCCAGGAGGAACCAAGGGCAAGAACCAATCATATTAAAGAATCTTACAACAGTTGCAAAGCTGCTTTTTCTGCTGAACGCAGCCATTTTATCTACCATTGCGATCAAACAACTTTTCTTGATGCAGTTAATAGCTTAATACGTTAATAAGTAAATTAAAATTTGCTATATTATTTCTCAGCAACTAGAAATTTGTGGACAAATAGCGCCTCAACTATGTGCTATAAAGTTGCAGTAACAACAACACAAATAAGTTATATGAATTAACTAAGAAAACATAGTAATATTAACCATTTATAGTAAATCGTTGGATAAACTACATATTTGTCTAAATATCTGTCTAAACTGGAAAAATGTTGTTGTCATATCTTACTTGTATGAAGTCTATATAAACAATATATAACAAGTCTATATAACTGTGTAATTATAGTTAAGTCGCTATTTCACTATCAATTAATAGTTCACAAATGTAGTTAGCGTGACTATATTTTTATAGTATTCAGTACTACTTTAGTTCCTATTACTTCGTAAAACTAGTTGCAACTACTTAAATTTCAGAGTTGCCAAATCATAGTTGCCAGAACTATCGTTTTCTCTCAGTGTATTAGCGAATCTGAAAAATCTATGGTTATATGAATTGATTAAACTAAGGTATGAGAGATCAACGTTATTTAGGCTATCATTCACTAAAATAATAAAGAATGATACAGCATCGTATAATTAAAATCACGATGGAGAAACAGAATTTATTCGAGTCTTCCGAATCCGGAATCATATATTCGTTTCCACATTTTTCTATATCGTTGAATTACGTTTGCCGGCCCGTCGCAGGTTTCGTTCGTAGTTCGATACATGTCGAATATACTATTTGGCATTCCAAGCACCTGCGCCCGTCGCACCTTGCATTTTAATTTCGGGAAAAATAGAGGCTGTAACGAGTGCCGGTCTATAGCGGACTACGCCGACCGCATAGCGATTCGCGTAGCCATTCGTACGCGCCGTGTTTTCGAAAATGGAACTTTCTACCGATTTCACGTTTTACGCGACGAGTCCGCGAGTCCGTCGGACCACCGCGAAAAGTTTCGCTAGATCGGACGAGAAGAGGAAAAGGTCAACGAAAGTGATCTCTCAACTTCCGTCGCGATCGCTTATTCCTATTCTCGTCGCGTTGTCCGACGAAAGCGATACTGTAAACACATTCCCCGCTTCTCGGCCGCGGAATCTGCTTATTCACGAAGTAACAGTCATGGCAGAGCGGATGACCTTATCGCTTTTCACTAAAAAAAACCCGTGATGTAATCCACGGCAGCATAGAAAGTGCCGAAAAGTATCTCGAGGCGCGACGCCGTTTTACCGTCCTCGCGATCTTTATGCGTCCGGCGGAACATTTACTGCGTCGCGCATCGCATAGATCACGCAGAGAGATCTACAGCTGGATCTGGAGGTGCTGAAATTGCGCAAAAACGAGGGTATTGTGCGGAGTAACTATCCCGCATGGACGTTTACGGACGAGCACAATGCCGTAATAACGCCTCGTGCGCGCTCCTCCTCGCCTACTAATCCAAATCTCGAAACGCGACATTCTCGGATGAGTTCCACCTGCGTTGATGTATGCGCGCGGTGGATTAGTCACGCGGCCTCCGAGAGTGCGAGTCGAAATAGAACGCTTAGTCAGACGTCACCAGGAACTGCATCGGGGGAGTCACCAGTCCGCCGCGGCCGCAGCCGCCTTACTTTGTTACGCTTTATATGCCGATTCGGCATTTCGTAGCGATTTACAGCAGTGATCTGCACTGATCTGTTTATGAGATTGAGATTGTTTAGAATAGTTGTCAAAAAAGTTTCAATCTTATGGAACGTCTTTATGACGTAAATACTTTTTGATATTTTTATACATTTTAATGATTATTATATATTGCGCCGAGAGAGAGAGAGAGAGAGAGAGAGAGAGAGAGAGAGAGAGAGAGAGAGAGAGAGAGATATGCATAAAGGATACGAATTCGAAATGCGAAAAATCGAAAAATTAATATTATGTAGTAGTTATATAAATCGTTGAAATGTTATATAACTGAAATATTAACTATTATGCGTTGTTATATAACTGTTATTTAATTAGTTATAATATACTTATATATTAATTATATTAATACATACAATTGGAATATACATATATCAGGTCCCTGAATTCATTTTTAAAACGAACTAAACGAAATTGTACTACCGAAATACATTTCACTTACTTTCACTTTGGAGCCCAATTTTGGGGGCTCGCCTTCAAGGAATCTTTCAAAAAATCTTTTCGGAAAGGAAATTAGGAAATGCATATATAATATTGATCTATAATTTTCATCAAATATAGATAACAGCTTTTACATATATAAATTCGACACTTAATAAATTTTTTAAAATTTATATCACACAATATTAATATTATTTATTCAGCCTTCCACTAAACATAAAATTCTGTTCTATGGAATTGATTGCTATAATTCGTTATATATTACATATTTCTTGCAACATTTTGTTGTGCGTATATTTAATTGGAAGTTGATGTAGGTACTTTTTTAAAAATGAATTCAGTAACACATTTTTTAAAAGGAAATAATTGCCTTTCCGCACGCGGAGAATGATTAAAATTTTGTAAAGATATAGTACAGGTTTCACGGTTAGTGTTAACGATGTGGTACCGTAGCGGCAACCACATGCCACGATGGCTGGCGTGTATGTAGGAGCTAGTTTCAGATCCCAGATCTTAAAAGGGAAGCACACCTGGATCGCCCGAGATGTTTATTTGTACCCGCGAAGCGGCTCCAATCGTGCAACGTTGATCTCGGCACTCCATGCACGCTTTAAGCTTCGACCGACTTTACAACAGCCTATTGCTATAGAGACTTCCAATGCAAAACGCGGAATCCAAAGCTCGAAGACTTACGTACATTTCCACCAATATAAATTAACATTAATCTCGGTTTAACTTATTCTTTATCTTTTTCTAGTTCTAGGAATTAGAAGAAGATAAAGAGTAAGTTAAACCGAGATTAAAGTTAATCTACATTGGTGGAAATGGACGTTAAAGTATCAATTAGACGACGTACAAAACTGACGTAACGATGTAGAAATATTTAATTATAATTACCATTAAATAATAGTGAAATAGTAACAAACAACAACGATAAGTATATCTATATTATTCAGCTATTGTGGAGTTAATAGTTCCACTATTGTTATTCACCGAGCGTTCCTATCCAATACTTGAATACCACCTCTCGATTCAATATTCGAATCAGATATAATCGACGAGTCCTTGAATAACGTGTGGGTGGATAGATTATTGACGAAGGAAGTTCCTCGCGACAGCGCGAACCTTCTTCGCCACGAACACGCGCGAACATACATACGTACATTCGTTCGTTCGTTCGTTGCTTCGCTCGCACATGTAAAGCGTACCTTTACGAGCCACTGTCGTCCCGTACGCGTTCAATAGCGTTGATATTCCGCCTTAGAAACTAGATTCGACGAGCGAGTGCCGTGAATTCACTCGCCTTGTAAGCCAGGCGCCATTGTTATGACGATGATTGCACGCGTCCGCTCGCGTGACGCCGGCCATTCGCTTTCTCTCTATTTTGCCTCTTTTCATTTCTATTTACGTATGATTTATGCGACATCGCGCTGTTGCGCGACAACACCGTGTCGTTCGCATACCAAAAAATACCTCGTACCTCCACATATGCATATAAGGGCATCAGTACCATCGAGAATGTCGCGCAATCAGGTTTACTATAATATCGGATGATCCCGTAGAACGCGCGAATAAAGTGCAGGAAAATGTCAACCAAGTCGGTATCAAGTCAAATTGATTTACCATTACTTAACCAGATGGCAACCGGTTAATCGATAATTAACGGGAGAAAGTATAGCCAAGAAATTCGTTTACTTCGTAATCGAAGTAAGCAGAAAATGTCGGTTACGTGAGCGCCCGTCAGCCGGTTTCATCAACGTTGGTTAACTTTAATTGTAACTTATTCCTCGCCTGCCGCTAATTCTAGTTCTGGAAAGAAGAGAGAATTCAGTTAAATTTAATTTACAGTTAACCAACACATTGGTATGTTAAGAAAGGAAGAAGGACGGTGCACCGATCGGTCTCCGCGGCGACTACGACACCTACCGAATTTATGTCCGTGAACTCCAGTGAACTCCTGAACTCTCTCGTCGTCCCGACCCCTTCTCGGAGCGACAATGACGAAAGAATGGCATCCTCGGCCATTCGCGCTTCGATGTCGCGCACACGCGTGTACACGTGGAACGATCGGGGTTACGGGACTTTAGGACATAGTTATCGCATCGCTTCTTTTTAATTTCGAATTTCAGAGTTGTGACAATAGTGATAGCTACGCGACATGAAATGTTAACACATCCGCAGTCGCTGACGTAATTTTACGTTATTTTAAAATTTATGGTAATGTGTAAACTTCTTTCAATTTCAAACAACAAGTGGTTACAAGCATGATATTATTAAATTATTATTAAAATTGTTTTCATTTTTATTCTCATTTTAATGCCAGAACCCCGCGGCAACCAACTATAGGTTTTTGTAAATTACATGTGACTCCCAGTTTTAGGTCACGAGCTAAAATTGCCGAAAGTGTTAAGTGAACATATACAAGCTCTAAATATTATTTAAAAATCTAGTTCTAAAAAATCTTACATATAAGATACATATAACAAATGTGCTTTTTTTTATTCCTCCTACGCCTCTTGTATTTATCACTTATATTAATCACTCAATTTATTACGTTATTCAGATCCTTGGATTTTGAAATCTTTCCGTAAATATCCTCAAGAAAAAAAAATCTAGCAGAGCGTGGTTTCGATCCACGGACCTCTGGGTTATGGGCCCAGCACGCTTCCACTGCGCCACTCTGCTTGTTGAATGGAGCCCTGTAAAGGGCTTATAAGAGTAGAGTAGTTTTAACCAGCAATTAATAACTGTTTTATCAAAAGAAATTCTTTTTTACTAGCTGCAACGTTTGTTACAATAATGCTATTTGCAATTAAGATGTTGAAAGTGAACGACTTTTTTCTTATTTTCCAATACGAGGTCCTTTACGCGAGTACCATTTTATCAGGGTTAGGTAGTGCCTAGTTAAAAAGGTAAAAGTTAAGTTAAAAAGTTAAATAATTTTAACTTAACTTAGTTACATTTTTAGACTCTTAACTTTTAACTTAATTTAGTTACATTTCATCGATAACTATTAACTTTTAATTTAACTTTCTTGAAATTAGTCATGCCATAAATAAAGGCGTCGCGAGACGCCGCGCACACATAAATTTGTTATGCTCGAAGGATCAAAAATTATGTTGCGTATAAATGCAACAAGAAAGAATAATATCTAGTTCGGGTGTTCGCATACACAATATCGCGGAACCGTAAATTATGAATTATCTAACTTTTGAACAACATCCCAGGTAGAACACAAAATCATAATAAGATCATAATGACATCAAGTAGAAGTCATTTTAGGAAAAATCATAATGACGTCATTTGATACACTTTTTATGATGATTTTGTGATGAATTCTTGATATAGCAATGATTTTCAGAAGATTTTTTAGTTAAAAAATCACTTAAAAATCATTGCTATATCAAGAATTCATCACAAAATCATAAAAAGTGTATCGAATGACGTCATAATAATTTTTCCTAAAATGACTTCTACTTGACGTCATTATGATCTTATTATGTGATTTTGTGTTCTACCTGGGATAACATCATTTGTAAAATTTCTGAACAAATATACTGAGAAGATCAGCAAGGAGGTTATAAATTGATTGCCGGCAAAACGCACAGAAAATCTCGTAAATAATAGGCGGTACTTGCAGGGTAATTGCGGAATGTTAGTGAAGGATGATTAGCAGGATTTGCAGGATGCTTGCAGGTAATAGGATCGTCTGTCTCTTATACACATCTTAGATCGCATATTTCGAGTATGTTTATAAATAAAGTGTATAATGAATACAGTGGTGTTTGTTATTTCCGTTATTTGTAAGACTGTGAAACCCTGAAATCATGAAATAAAACAAATTTAACTTTTAACTTTTTAATTATTTTTTATATTAACTTAACTTTTAATTCAATTAATTTCATTATGGGTTAACTTGTATCTTAACTAAGTTAAATTTTCAAGGCTGTTAACTTTAACTTAACTTAGTTTTAAAAAAATTTAACTTACCCAACCCTGCATTTTATTAATGTGTTCTTTGGAGAGCTCTATGCACCAAGCAGAGTGGCGCAGTGGAAGCGTGCTGGGCCCATAACCCAGAGGTCCGTGGATCGAAACCACGCTCTGCTAGGATTTTTTTTTTTTGTTAAATAGATGTTTGTAAGAAAACTCAATGCCCTGTTAAAAAAAAAACAATCCATCATTTAAAAAACAATTTAACATTTTATCTTTTTAATTCCAAGCCTTCAATCATAATTCCACAGAGATTATGATTGTAAGGCTTGGAATTAAAGAGATAAAATGTTAAATTGTTTTTTTAATGATGGATTGTTTTTTTTTAAATAAAGCATTGAGTTTTCTTGCAAACATCTATTTAACGGAAAGAAAAAAAAATCCTAGCAGAGCGTGGTATCGCTATCCACGGACCTCTGGGTTATCCATGATCTCAAGTATTGTTTTATGTAACAGTAACCTTATTTGTCACCTTTACCGTACTGAGATTTTGCAACTTCACATTCGTGCTTAAGGTAGTACCTCCGCGACAACCTCAATTAAAAGTTTTATCCCATTCTTTCTGCTAGAACTGTCCGCGCTGTGCACCAACACACAGAACAGGTTGCGTATACAGACGACGCATGCCATTGTGTACGCGCGCGAACGACGATCGTGGACTGTCAGATGGTCGTTCCTTTCCCCCTCCACGGAATTAAAAACGTGTCGTTGGTGAATGCTTCGTACATACATGGATTATATGCCAATTTTAAGTGTAAATATCTCGGCTTAGGGACGGTAAATCTCATTTAAATTGCACAGATGTTTGGACAACATATCTAATAATCTGTACGCCAATTTTTAACAAATTCTTAAAGAAACCCTTTCACGGAGGTACTATCTTAATTGACCACAAAAAAAATCACTATTTTTATTTTACTATTTTTATTCTAAAATCTCACTCATATTTCTTCTGTTTTATGCGGGCACGTACGCGTTATTAGTGAAATTATGTAGAGATCTCGGGATTAAAGATTAGTTAGATCACTTTTGCGACGTGTACAGGGACATTTTCTAACATTAGAGAAACATACGTACACAAATCTACGACTATGTCGAGAGGAATCTTCCAGAATCATGCGTGCGAGTTTACGTTCTCGATGCGGCGACTTTGAAGTCATTCCGGTGACAAGGCGACTGAAGATATCACGCTTCTTTATCGGCGACATTTGAAATGAAACAAGAGCGGTTTAGCGGGTACTTGAGTTTCATCCCACGATATGTTAAGTTAGACTCTCACTTATTAATATACCAGCACATCGTTATCACCTTGAATGCTAAAAGAAATCGGTAAACTATGCGCCGCCGCTTTGACATTTAACGCTTCGGTGAAACGTGTCAATATTCTGACATCCGAATTATACCATGCTATTTACAAGAATTATTAGAAATATTTGTAACCCAAACATCGCGAAAGACGACTAGTCATTTAAAGGAACGTCTGAAGGACGTTCGAAAGAATGGAATTCTTTCGAGACACGTTTACTTTGCGAAGTGCGCTGTTCCTGTCATACTTTATTTGTACTTTTTTTATTCCATTCAATAAGATGAGTATTTTAAACCGTAGACTCCAAAGCTTTATTTTTTTTAATTCTATAGAAGCTGTTTTGTTTATTCTTCTATTTTATTAAAAATAAAATGCACGAAATTTATAATTTATATTTAGCAGAATATTATTCACACATATTTTATATAAATTATAAAAACTTGGGGGAACTAGGTTGATATGATTCACGAATAAAAGCATATTGAGAAAAACATGCAGAACTTTTGTAGTGATTGAACGTTTTATCTTATTTTATCGTGTTGTGTTGTTTAGGAATTTGCCGTTATCTTAACTGCACTATAAAAATTACATACTTTTTCTCGATTACAGATACACAAGTCAAATTAATATAAAAATGTCATTTATTTTAACATTAAGGCATCAAATATTTTACATGAGAAATGCTTTTTGCAAATTAAATTTCAGTTGTAAAAATAAATAGCAAAACTTTATTTCTTATAAATTTAGAATAAATTTTATTCTGATTTTATTTTGAGGAATTACTGTTAACACATTTTATATAGAAAATTAAAATATTGTTGAAAAAGTAGCATTTGATCGAATTTTCTCCACAGGTACCTAATGGTTTTAAGTTTCTTTAGGAATCTGTAATAAAGTAGACTTGTAACAAGGTAGAAAGTAGACGACTTTTCAGTGCACTATGTATGTTCTGTACTGACGATCATCCGCTATTTACTCGGGTCGTTTGCTGAAAGCTACACCCGCACGTGTTTCGCGGTTAGTAACGGCGACTTACGATACATCCGGAATGTGTGGTCGAGGACATTGTATTGCCAAGAAGGCTACTCACAGGCTTATTAACATTCCACAGGGCCGACATATCGGTGATTTTGTCGTTGCACGATCTTTCCGGCACATCGTGCGGTCAAGTTTCGTCAGTTGGCGATCTTCTTGCGTGATTTTTGGGTAATTTTTCGGAAGGGATTGAAAAAAAGATTACATATGAAGATACATAAAATTTCGGCAATAAATTTATCAAATATTTTACAACGTTTTGTTCTGTAATCCTATATTTAGTACTACACTGTTAAATATTAAAGGATCAAATTTAAATCAATTTCTTGGGTTAAATCATATTTGGTTATTCTTAACTTTCACATGTGTCAAAATTTATTATTTTTACACAAAATATGTGGTTAAAAATCAACCATAACTCACAATTGTTTTAGTTAAATTAAAAACATATTGAGTAGGAACAGTGGCGACCTATAGGATTGGTTATAAATGACCCAAATTTAGTTCAATTTAATAATTTAATAATTTAATATTAATTTTAATTTAATATTACAAATTTAACAGTGTAAATATTAAATCTGATTCTTAGTCCAAACAGGTATATGATCACAATAGCTATGTGATCTTTAAGTGAGATAAATGATATTTGGAATCTCAGATGGTCGTGTTTAAACGTGACATATGAATTGGTACCTTTACAAGATCTTTATCTGTGCTGTTGTTCCACGTATGCTTATCAGTGCGTAAAGTGCAAAATGCGGTCTCTATATCAGTAAGATAACAGCAGAGGTTGACGTAAGAGCTGAAAATCGAGTGTGCGGAGCCGTGAGAGATTATCTCACGAGGAGGCAGTACGAACTAAAACTAATTTCCTGTCGTGGTATCGTGACGTGTCGCCAACTTATGGCGACCGTTATGTAAACTTTTCTCGGAGTTACATAAGAACGTAGCGTTGCATATTTTTTTCAAGCTCTGTGTATAACTTTGATCGATACAGCCAAACATACGGCATTTCGAGTTAACCAAGCAGGTAGATGCGTGCCATAATCGTCTGCACGGATGATTACGTAAAGGTGGCAAGTAAAACGTTTTTCGCACGTGATATTTACCTTACGACCGCTTGAAATTGCGTGCAAGAAAGCGGAATCAAGTTTTAGTCGCGTGATACGGTTATCGGTATACGTTCGACTAGATTTGCAAATTATCGCTACAACGGCCATTACAGAACTTCTTAGAGGTCGGAAGCGAAATAAGTAATATAATTAATAATTAATTCATGTTTAACTTTCTACTTTACTGCTTAGTTATTATTTTAGGCAGTAATTTAACGTTAAATCTAGTAAATTATAATAAGCTGGAGCATTAACTAGTCACCTCTCGTACGTGAAGATAATATGCGACAAAAGAGATGAATAAACATACGTTCGAGGTTGATCATGGTAACCAAAGATTCACCGCAACCTCCGGGTTCCTGTGCCAAGGTTGCCTGCAGTAATCAACACCGTTCGTTCGCGATAATCTATTTTATACAGCCCATCGATCGGAATTTATTTCATACGCGGAAGAACGGATTCCTGATTACGATACCGAACCGTTATAGATACATTTTAATTGCGGTTAGCATATGTGGTTCCACAGTAAAAAATATTTCTCGTTGAATTCTACGAGCTTATATTACGGATACTTATTGGCTATTTATGCATTCCAATGAATTGTAAGACAAAAGATATTATGCGCAAATGCATACGCACAACTATAGTAGAAAATATAGGGGAAACCAGGGCAAGTTGTTACAGTTAATTCTTTTAGTAGTTGCCAAAAACCGCAGCACATTCTTATAAATATGATATGCGACTTTCATTCTATTATTTCACTTATGTTAGTTTAGCAGCCATTATTGTATATAGAAGACGCTACGTCTGTTTATGTAATTTTCATAGTTGAAAGTAAATATTTTATTTTGTGAATTGTTTGTTTTATTACATAAGTTGAAGGTATGTTATTATCCTTTTATATATTTCTTTTATGTACATTTAGTTATAATAACACGTTTTATTTGCTTCAATATATATACTGGTTTTCGATCTGTATTTTCTCGAATAAAAAATGGCGAATTGGGGCTATTTGTTACACTTGGATTGGGGCAAATTGTTACAGTGTAACAACTTACTCCATATCTAAAACTGTTCTTGTTTTTCTTCCACATAATGGTGCGATCTTACAAAAAAAAGACAGACAGAGGATCTGTAAGTGCAGAAACGTATGCAACAAAAAAATTTAAAAATGAACGCTTATCTCTTAAAAAAGTAGCAGATGCGTATAACTGATAAAAAATCTATATCTAAAATTTTTTTCTCTTAGTTTCTTTTTTTACTTTCTTTAATAATAACTTAGGAAAAAGTATTAACATATTTTTGTAAGTTTCAGTTTTGTATCCTAAAATAAATATTCTGTGTGAAGTATTTTATGTTTGATTTCTTCGTAATATTGAATTTGCTCTTATACGTGTATATTTGAGATGATATTATAAATGTAACAATTTGCCCCAGCTCAGTAACAACTTGCCTCACAGTGGGATAAATTGTTACAGTTTACCTACTGACGAAAATTTTAATTTTCAATGTTTAAAAACAAATTGAAACAAATTTTTAAAAATTTGACTATGTAGTTAAAGATGTACTTGAATCAATGTATAGGTATTCATTGATTTAAATGTATACATTATTCCGAAAAAGAATTCTAATAAAAAATTGTAACAACTAGCCCCGGTCTCCCCTAATATACGAAATCGAGAATATATAAAGAAGGAGAATCTATAGAAAAGTTTGCTATTACTATACCATGATAATAACGCAAGAATCTCAAATGAATGTTGATGACATCAGCAATAACGCAACCACATTGCGTTGATCGCGGAGTCCTTTGCGTGGCCGGAGCTGCCGCGCAAGCCCGACGAATTAGCCGATAGAGTGGGCAGCGGGCGTAATGATCGCCGGCACATAAATTTAGCAAGGAGACGAGGCGAGAGACGAAATGCCGGGCGAATAATCCAAACGTGATGAATGCTGGTCAGCTTTACTTTGGAACGGATCCACGCGAGCGCGAGCTCGGCGCTCCGGCACCGAAGACTACGAGCCTCTCGGATCTCCGGAGGCTCGCAGTCGACACGCAACGTCAAACTCGCGGACGAAATTCTCTAACGCTTTTCGACGTTTGACATATTCGCCCACACGCACCTGCTGACTCTCCCTCAAATCTCTGAACCGCGCGCCTCGTTTCCGCTTCGTTGCGCGGCATCCGTCCCCGCCCGTTTTTAATTCTTCTTCAGGCCCCCGTTGATAAATGTACATTTGCCTTACTTAAGATTGCCGGATAGCACATGGACTTCTAACTTTTAAATAACGTTTGAAGTTTAACCAAACTGTTTGCTTTGATGTAATCAAATTGCTTGGTATCAGTACTTGACATTTAATAAGCCATGTCGTTCTGTTATCTTACAATTAGTTAATTTCACCTCGATGTTACCGGACCCTACAAGTACCATACTAGATTTGTATGCATGCGCTGTCATTTTTTAATATATTTATACTTATCGCGCGACATCCCTTCATCCGTTATCTTTACCGCTAGTACGAGACAATTATGCTCGATGACGGATAGATGAGAGATTTCGATCAGGTTGGCCGGCAATCGAACGTTTTAACACGTACGCACCTTCAGGTAGGCAGGTATATTTTACCTTCTTCGCGATCCAGGCGTTTGGCTAATAAAATTGTAACTTCGCAGCGTAGGACCCGCGTACAAAGGGGCTTTGAACGCCATCAACCGATCGTCTGTGCGTAAATGCACCTTTAAGTATTTATAGCACGTGACGTGTGTATCTGACCGCGACGGAAGGATTTATCGCGCTGCCGAAAGCAGCGTCAACTATTTCGCGAGATAAACAGGCTCGTTGTTTCCGCCGATCTTTTACAGTGAAAATACAAGCCAGAAGCTGGATGGGGAACGCCGCGGCGGCGGTACGAGCCTGCCGGAATTATTAGCTTGTCAAGAAATTAATGTTACTCCGAGAAATCACCACGCACCGCTTTCACTTACGCTCCGTACAGCACGCCGGCTCTGGAATGCCGGGGATGAATAATTCCTGTGATTTTCTGCGGGTTCATTGTGATGCTAAAAGTAGGTGTTGCACCTGACAGTAGATCAACCGTTCTCCCATTTTCATGATACAAGATGAAGTAAGCGTTTCTCTGGCTTGAACCAGCAATGTTTATCAATTGCTAAATTAATAGTATAGGGTGCTCCACACCGCGAGCATAATTGGATTCTCCTCAATTCTTTCGCTACCTCTTCCTAAAGATAATTTTTGCATTCTAAAAGTCTAGAGTACACTTAACCTACTTAGATCTTAATTTTGAGGTAAAAGAAAAGTTAATTAGAGATAGCTTGGGTCAGACATAGTTGAGTCGAGCTACGTTTCAATTATAATACATGGATCTTCCTCAGATAATTTTAATTTCAAGTAGTATACAATTTTCATTGCCATTTCACATATGATTCTCACGTCTATGCATTTCAAAACATAAAGCAAAATGGAGGACAATGAAAATGATTTATTTGATATTACAAAATGATGGAGAAACAGTTATATTCTATTAGAATTTTGGGAGAAACTTAAGGAAATTAGAGCTGAGGTTATTCAATTCTACTACAAATAAATTTTCAATGTGCGTGCATTTGATTATACAGATGTTTGTTAATATTCTACAATTTTGTGATTGCAAGGAGCACATTCTTGACCGACTTGCACCACCGCTTTTATGCTACTTTCTGCGGCGCAGTCGCTCGTAATATTCTACATGACAAAGAAATGGAATATTTTCGTACGCGTCATTTCCATAAATACTAGTTAAAGCTAGCGGACTTTTAACCGACTCGTCGAGTCTTTTTAGAGACAGAACTGGAAAGAGGCGGGAGGTCGGTTAAGCCCCAGTTAACTTTAACGAATCTTTATGGGAATGGCCCTACGGGATGATTGCGGGAGGGATAATGGTTGGCAACTAGAGGCTAGCCCTGCGGAGATCGCGCGATAAATTCTTGCTCGCGCACGGAAAAAACGATAAGGTTGCCACAACCACAATAATAGTAACATTTGGTACAGCCATATCCTGTGGTTGTCACATTCACATTGATGTGAAGGCAACTATATGCATTTGGTACAGCAAACATAGTGAATGTTGAGACAAACATATATAGATGCACTACACAAAACAATGTGAATGTGACAACCACAGGACGTGGCTGTACCAAATGTTACTATTATTGTGGTTGTGGCAACCTTATTGTTTTTTCCGTGCGGGTATCGCGTAGAGAGGAAGAGGGAAAAAGAGAAAAAGAAAGGGAGAGAACCGGCACGCTAACTTACTCACTTCGCAGCCCGCATTTTCCGCGACATCGGGTGGCGAACCGGACAGAAACGGCCGTAAAATCTCTACCACTCTAGCGATTAAGGCGCGCCACGGCAACTCTTTGGACATCCCAGAGATATTAGCCTGTACCAGCACCGATCATACCCGGCGAGGTACAAACCGCGCCTTCGCCGCCACATCGCGACCATATTTCTTTCTCTCAACGAGCGGTGCCGCGCGGGTGCCCGCTATTTGGAGTCGCTATTCGGAGGCGCCCAATATGTCGTACCGGCACGAGAATTGGTCGCCATTCGGCCGGTTATTTGGGGACAGAGAGAGGCACTATCACGAATATAAACATCCAACGACCGCGATCCTTATGGTGGTACGGAGTTAGCAGGCAACTCCGCCCGGTTGCCAAGAATCTCACGTCCCTACAGCATCCGCCTTGCCGCAGTGCCAAGAGAACGTATTCTGTTTCTTCGTCTTGCTCGCTCCTTCCGTCTCTCTCGTTCTCTCTGCCTCTCTCTCTTTATCTTCCTCCTTCTCGATCCTCTTGCAGTCTTGCGTTTTGCTCGCCATCTCGCTCTCTTTCTCTTGGTAGGAGAGGTTCCATCTTGACCTGGACTAGGGCATGCTGGTAACCATTTTTCCTCGGACACCGTTGCTCCGCTCGATCGGTGATCCCTAGGCCAGAAAACATGGAACGAGAGATTAGTACAGCACGCAGCTGATACACCTTCTCTGTCTATCTTCCTCTCTGCCTTGTCGCTCGCTCTCGCGCGGAAAATACGCGCGGTAGGATAGGGAGAGAGGTGCGACGGCCAGCGACAACACCGTCGACGGCGTGTCCATTCTCAATGATGGAATGGCGTAATGCATCAACATGATATTCGAAATTGTCGCAATTCGTATCGCCTAATGGTGCTCACCTCTACTGGTTATTTTCGTCAGCGCTTGACTGATGAATCGATGTCGCCCGACATTGTGTTCTTCGGAATGTTTCTCGTTAGCCAGAGCCGTAATGAATTGTCTACATTCATAAATTCTAAGAAAAGATATTTACGTAATAAAAATAATGTAATTTTTAACAGGACACATATCATGTAGTTTCGTACTGTCAAAAGCAACTTTGTATCAATGAAGAAAGGAAAATTATTTATAAACTTCTAAGACCAGTGACGCAAAGTTTCTTTTGGCGCAAAATGACACCAATTAACAGTAAGTTTGGATTATCTTATGATTTAAACATTTTCATAGATGCGGCGCGATCGAATAGATCGATAACGCGATTGGTTCGTCGTATTGTTCGAAACCATTACGTGTTCGCGCAATTTTGCCGCAAGGTCCGCGGTATCTCCTTGTAAATCTAGTTTAAGTGTCTACTTTACATAATTAGAGTTGTTTGAATACCGCGCGATTTTCCTTTTACAATACACGCGCGATTCCATCGCGGATATTATGAACGTTGATTGGAGCCACTTCGAACGGTTTGGTTTACGTGAGGAAAAGACCGCCCATTAAATTTATTATTGGCCGTCACGAATACACGTAGCGAAAAAGGTGTAATAAAGTTTAGGTATGTTCGCAAAATGTCTAGGCGCAGCCAACAAAATTAAAAATTCATAAGCTGTAACTAACTACAAGCTTATAAATCTATTTTCACGCTTGTAATTTACATTACATATACATATTTAAATATCTAACGGTATTATAAAATAAAAAGTAACACTTATTTTATTTAAATAAATGTATTTTTAGTTCGTTTATATATTTTTTTCTATAATAAATTAGGCTATTTTTAGGAAGACCGTAAATTTATAGCATAATGAATACTATGGCAATCATAAAACGCAAATTTTACCGTTAACATAGAACATGACTCGTCAACAGAGTTAAATAATACAGTTAAATAATACATTAATATTACATTAGGTAAATGTTACAATAGCACAATGTACTTCCGCAGCTAGAGTTCCATACGGCACGCTTGTCTGCGACATGCATATTACGCTTTGGTTTGTTCGATAGAGCTATTATACTGATTTTTGCTTCCTGTGCAATAATTCGCGTTTGATTAATAGTCAATAATTCACGGCATAGATGTGGCGATTCGTGTTAATTACGCATTCCTCGTAAGGGCATATGAGGCCACAAATGTGCGCTGTTGCAGCTAACGCAATCGCGTCGTAATTGAACCATTACGAGCGTCAGAGAAAATGTAAGACTCGGGTTGTGCCGCCTCTGCGAATCGGTGATCGATGTTTTACGACCCAAATGATCTACGATCGAATTCTACGCTCGGTCCTATTTTGGCTGGAAAATTGCGCCATGATCCATGATCAACAATGATGTATCCTTATATTATAAGAAAGTGTTATTTTTATACTTTTATACAGAATAATGGAAATCAATTGATGATTTTATCTTTTTGCATGATTTTATCACGCGCACACTTTCAAATTTCTGTCACGAAAGATGTCAAGAAATCTGAAATCTCTCTCATTTTTACAACTCTAAAAATCAGAATATTGAAAACACAACTATTTAACGGGATTCGTGCATGATTTCGACTATTGCATTGATTTGAATCGCTTTGAAATGTACATGATTTTTATATCGACATAAATTCGGAACAAATAAATTCGGCGAGGACCGGTAACCGTTGAAAACGGCGTAATACCTCGGATATTTTACGGCGTGGCTGCGGAAAGTTTCGTTCGAGATGAAACTTTTATCGTTCGGTCCTTCGCGGAAATTATCATTCTGATTGAAGAAGAGTATCATGGGTGTTTTTTTGCATGCGATTTAACGGAACGAGTCCGCGATACGGCGCATGAAGTAAAAGTATTTATAGGCTGAAGCTTCTTGAACGGAATCTGGAGCAGACCCGTTCGTCCGAGACGAACGATCGAACGCCCGGTATTTATCATATTGTTTTATTCATCCATCGATTATCATCCTGGTCGTTTTACAAGCATCACGTAGCAAGCGCTGCGTAAAACCACGGGGAGAAAGAAAGGTCGGGGTGCGGTCGTTTCCGAATGAGGCAAATCGATCTGTATAAATTGATGAAACTGCTAAAGGAAATTTATTCATCGAATATGTAAGTTACGTAAAAATATTGAAGAATATTATTGTTCGCTGCAGAGAAAACACAAAAATCTCTTTTTTTAATTTCTTTATTCGTCAATTTTGTAGTTAATGTATAATTATAAACTTTTATATCTTTTAAATTGTCATACTTTTTAAATAGTTTGCAATAAGCCTTGTGAATGGTTCAAAACGAATTTAATGTATAATCACGTTGAGAACAAAATAGTGTCTTGCATTAAAAATTGTAATAAAACCGCTCCTCTCTTTTTCATATTATATATGATAAAATATGCAACATTTCTCAAAATGCTGTAAATTATTACTCCTATTATACAAATTAGCCTCGCACCACATGATATTGCACCCGATTGACAAACGAGCTATTACCAGTGTCCCAACTAGATCTGATCTCATCTATAATGATGACTACTGTGCCTATTCGTTGTTTCGCAATCGTTCTCCAATCATCGACCGGTTCAGGTATTCGGGTAGAATGGATTATTGCCAATATAGACGCAGGCAATCTTGTAGCTGAGTACACGTAAATGGTACAATGCATTCCATAGTGGTGAAGTCGTGGACATACGTTCGGGCGTTACAGCCCGTTACAATGGCGTCCGTGCCCGAGCCCGAAACGCCGCTAAACAATCGCCATCCTACGCGCCGTTCCTCGAGATTCTCCGCGCGGATAGAGACAGGAACTAGTTCTGCAGATCAGCCAAGGCCTAGATCACCGCCGTCGATGTCATGGCAATTCGTGTTTGTAGATTATCAATGACATCCACATCGACGTGAACGACCTCGGCCGTTAGCCTCGAAGATCAATCTTGCGTAATCTTCGTATTATATTTACACGAGGAATAATAACATCCTGGACACCTTGACGCGAAGAGAAAATACATAATAAAAGATAATGAAATAAAGAGAAATAATTGCAAATTTATTGATTTTATCAATTGCAAAGCTTGTAAAATTGCCTGCCAAAATTTGTAGCACTTACTACTTTCTTTTTTGTCAGAAAATGAAAATGAAAATAGTATATTTTCGCGGTTTATCATTATTTCATCGGAAAGTTTATTCTTCACGAGACTCTGTTTTGAAATTCTTACGATAAAATGTTAAAGTTGAAATCTTCGCTTCTCAGGATTGATCGGAATCTCGTAAAATACTTATACTTCGCACACAGATTAATAGAGTTTGATCAGGAGTTCGGTTTTTTTATTGCTTGCTTCTCTTCTAACAATAAAAATCTGATTAATATAATATCTATACAGTTGAGTAGAGGTCATTGATCCGCGCACGTATCTGATATGTTCTTCGTGACGTTTAAGACGTAACTTGAATCGAGCATCAGCTTGTTCTGGCGGATGTATATTTCCTCAGCCGTAATAAAAATCCCTATCAGATGGCTCAAATTCTTGACGGTTAATGATGGATGTAAAACTAGAGCATCGCCGGCTGCATAATTGTTTTAATTGTTTTACTGATGTTGTTTATATCTTATGTCCATGCTATATAGGTACTTGCGTGTAATTTATTACACATGATAAATGACGTACTTTGCTAACTGACACATATCGATAAATAATATTAGTAATAAATTAACTAACGTCTTATTTTATTAATAAGTAATTATTAGTATCTATAAACCGAAGAACAAAACAATAAATAGGATCTTTGTTAGTAATCTTTTTACTAGTAATTAAAGTAAAAACATTAACATATGTAATAAATTGTAAGTCGACCTAACTGGCAAGAGATGGTATTCTATTAAATACTACCCAGTGAACACGCATGTCTAAAAGACATC
>NJRQ01000548.1:92955-121300 GCA_003063805.1 Aphaenogaster ashmeadi
GTTACACGTAGAGGACCACAATCCATATGGTCGATACGTAGTATTTAATAGAATACCATCTCTTGCCAGTTAGGTCGACTTACAATTTATTACATATGTTATTACTACTGGCGATTTAGAAAATTAATATTAAAGTTTAAAAACATTAACTGCAAGAGTATATAAGTCAATAATTAATATATGTTGTTTTTTTATGGAACATCAAGAATTAGATTCAGCGTAAAGATTCCAGATTGATTACTAAGAAGGCTTGCAGCGAGCAGATATGATAATTTTACGAAACTCGTAGAACGCGACAGCATAATGTAATATCGTCGTCTCTTGCGATCTCAAAACTGATTCGGCCAAGGAAGCTTTTGCAGAATCGCCTTCACCAAGACATCCGCAGTAGATTGTCTATATCACGAGACAGAAAAACTTGATCCACACGTGGATAACCGTAGAGTACACCTACGTCCAGTAAGCTAACGGCTATATCGAGCATATCGATGGTCTTGGCTGGTTTGGCCGGTCACCTACTTTCGGTATCTTAATCTCCGTTCGCGCGACACGATACCGATTAGGTTTAACCGCGACCGAAGTGTTTTTGCTCGTTGCAACAAGACGGCGAATCCTATTTGACGGCCTCTTCTCGTCGTTTTCTTCCAAGATAGCGCCAACAATATCTCTGTTTCGTCTCTTTTCCGTTTTACTATAACGAGGAAATATAATATACCGGATTATTATACGGTCGTTCGGTAACTGAAATGTGGCTGCGTAGAATGCGGAAATGCACTCGTCGCGGATCAATTACGCGACGATCGATTCTCAACGATTTAGCGACATTTACGTTTGGAATGCGTATATTACCGCGTGCATTAAATTCCATATAATACCGTGGCGAACAAGTTCTGCGGTTGTATCATCTATTTCGCGATTTGATATTTTTATCTATATAAAAGGGAGATATGGCACACTTATCGCACGTTTTCACGCGATTCTAATAGGCTCCAAGATATATGTAATCCTCAAACACATAAAAGTTGTGCGTTGCAGATTGGACATTTTATGTGTATTCCGGTAATATGTGTACACGAATTATCACCGTACATTTTTCTGAAAAATAACGTCGCATCACGGCATTTCAAATTTCGATCGTATTTCACATTTCTACCTTCTCCTTCGAGTTTCAACAACGATTTGATAAATAACGAAAAGAGACATACCTATTTGCCAGGGAATATTGGAAACTTTCCATGGTGTAGGGGTTAAAGGAACAAAGATAGCACCGGGATGGGAGACGACGTCGTGTAGTACCATAACGCGTACTCATTTAGATAGATCATGGCTATCATGAGATATCCAAACGGCGGCCCGCGAAAAAGCGGCGCGCATCGCGCGCCGAGCAACATCGCTCGTAAATTCACGCGGACGAGCGAGACGGCGTTAACGCAAGGTTTACCGTCAACGGCGTGAAATATTCTCGGTAACTTGCGGCATAATTTACGCCGGTAATTACGGGATAAGGCGAGGCGTGCTATGCCTGTGCTGCGAGGGATACGTTGGTGCGCCAGGTTTTTCCGTCCGGATGAAAACTTTAACACGTTGTCGTTGTGTTGCGGAAGTTTCCCCGCGAAGAAACGCAGTTACGATAATACGCGGATAGTTCAAACTTCTTTGTTGAGATTCAAGAGGGTTGATTTAAGCGCGTTGGTTTAAAAGTTTCCACTAGAGGAAACTTCTCTCGGGATCGCCATAAAATTTCTGAAGTTTGTTAAGTAATAAAACTCACCTAAATGAAACTTTGTGTGAAAGAAATAATTAATTTAAAGTCTGATTTACGAAATCTAAAATAAAATGCAAAATGCGACATTTTATAATTTTATAGTTAATGTAATCCATATTGGATATTCACCGTAAACATGCCGGCAACACAAATAGAGAATTAATTATCCTTTTGGAATTTATTCACGTTTAATGATTAACGTTACGAACGTGCTTGTACATTTTAATTTCCGCTTGTCTTTCATTCAACGGTAGAATATACTGTTACGTCAATTGGCGGAACAATGATTACATTAACTTTCACTTCTTCCGAAGTAGTTAAATGAACAAGTAGATCACTAGCCTTTATAGTGTTTCGAAGCTCACGCAGCGAATTCTTATGCGAAATTATCCGCATTTTTTCAGTTTTTAACGATACCGTTTTAAATAACATGCGTATCCACGGAAAAACTAAACTTCTTTCTAGAAAAACTTGACTGCAATAAATTATCTCATAATTTTCTTATCATTATTCTAAATATTATTATTAAATTAAATATATAATTATAAAACTTTTTTTAAAATCATAAAACTTACATTCAAATCACTTTTTTATACATCATAAATATTTTTCGCACAATAAGGTATTGTTTGAAACGAAAGCGAACATTGCGCAGTCTATCTCGTTACCGTATCGCAATGACAATAATCGATCGAGTCGACAATGGGGAAAGTTGCACGGATAAAGGAACCGAGTTCAGGCCAAGCATTGCTTACAATGAGAGAAACAGCCAATTCGCGTTGGCTGTTTTTTTAAAGACATTCTCGAAATTATGACAAACTATTACAGTAATAGCCGGTTTCACTAACGTCCCCTTTCGTCGTCGGTTCACTCTAACTCTAGTTCAAGTAACTCCTTATCTCTTTTTTAAAACTAGAAATTCGGCAATAAACCGACGGATTGCCACATATTTTAATTGGTCTATTCCCTAGCAGAGTTTTCTCACAAAGTACCATTTCTAAATGGTATGGATGTTTCGTCGGCCGTTTGCCCTCGTTTTGTGCGTCAAAGAAGTCATCCGGTAACGCAACTACATACTCTTAGCAACGTGCATATTAATTAGAGAAAAGTTTAGCCGCATTACATTGCGACGGCACTTACACTGCGTATCATCCAGATTACGACTTCTAATTTGGACGAATAAAAATGAAACAGCGGTGAAATCTAAAGGGAATTAGACTCGCTCGGTGGGAGGTCGTCGACCGTTCGCGATATCGCATGATCACATTCTAACTAGAAACGTAATATATAGATATATATCGCGTGCCTACAATTGACAGAGCGGCATAGAAATCATAAAATAGCCAGCATCACTCTATAATTACACGTGCATGCGAAAATTGTTCACGCAATTCTAGCGCAATTCTAACGCAATTCTAACGCAAGTGCATTTTATTGTATGACTCGGAATGTTGTTAGATATGCGAGATATAGATCTATAAAAACAAATTTATATAATGTAACGTACAATTTTAGTTATAATTACATATGTTGAGCTGTCTTTTTATATTTTTTTAAAAAAGTTCCTATTTTACACCTATGCATTCTGTTTCTCTACGATAATCTGAAAGAGTAAATACAGAATAAAATATTTATAAAATATTTATAATCTATAAAATATTATAGATATTTAGAGAAAACTACATGACAATGATACTATTATGTGTCGTCTATATGATATGCAAACGCGATTGCACGTTGATTCTCAAATTAGGAGAAAGTTAAGAAAGCTGATTGACTATTCGGTCGATACAAGGCTGTCGACAGTCGCTTCACTTTCGTTAGAATTAGAACAACAAATATAACGTTTCGTGTCTCTTTTTCTTGCGGTTCGTGAATTAATCATGACTATATCCTGTTACGATTGCAAACGATGACCAGACATTACAACACTCATTGTTCGATAATAATGACACGATAATTGTCGCGTTGTTTGTTGACTTAATTCGTCACTATTTGTACTCTGATACGAGATGTAACCTATTGCAAGATACTTGCGTCATGTATCATAAAAGGATATATTTATAGAATGATTTATGGGACGTGTCTTAGAGTTCTTCCTGGATTGATAATATGTAGAAGCTAAAGAACTCTTCCCCGAGCGCATTTGCATTCAGGTTGAGGAACATCGCATCATGTATCCGCAGCGGCGATAAATCGTGAATCCGTACGCATTGCAAATTTGTCACTCGCGTATTACATTAAAACGTCAGCCGGAGCAAGCTGGGAGCTGGTTAGCCGCGAGATCGATTTTGGATAACGTCCTAACGTCCTGTACGCGTAGCTCGACGCGACTCGAGTCCCGGACGCTTGACATCCGGACGTTAATGGATTAACTTGGCAAAAGCGCGATTGCGCCACGATAGAATCACCGCGAGACATTACCAGCTGCATTCAATGTTACATCCATCGCCATTCTGTTAGCCCGACACGGGACGCATCGCGGATAGCCACGTGGATTGATAAATGCGTAACGCGCGCGCATAAGATCACAAAGCGTCGATTTATGGTTCCGCGCCGTCGCCATCCGCCGTCGCGACGATTCTATTTATAATTGCGCGGAAACCGAAGGAACTCTCCCGGCTGGACGACGCTGCTAGATGAACTATCGTCTTTCGATTCACAGAGGAGCCGCGAGCTCCTTGGCAATCGAGCACGCTTAGAATTGTCCAGAGTCTCTAATAACGTATTGTGATTATTTACGTGTAGAAAAATGAGAGCGACTGCTGATATTTTTACAAATACAATCCACGAGAGGAGTTATAAGAATTACGAGAAATAGCTACTTAATCTCTTAATTCATATTACAAAAGCTACGATTACCAATTATGGGTGCAGTCCACTTGACGCTACAAATGCTTCGAAGCATTTGCTTGACAAATCAGAATAAAGAATTTTACTAATTGACCAATCAGAAAATGCTTTGAAGCATTTGTAGCATCAAGTGGACCGTATCAGTGGAAAATGTCGCGATATTGTATTGTCTTTAGTAATTAATAGAGCAGTTAGAATGTTTTTTAGAAGGCTCTTCTCCTTTTTATTAATACAAAACATGTAACTTGTCTATTTTTACATATTTATATAACTGGAGGAGAAGGTAACAATGTTAGCTTTTTAACATTAGAAATGACGTTTCGTATTTTGATTCCAGTTTGTTCCAAATTAAAAAAGAAGAAAGAAACTCAAGACGTTCGCAGTCGTAAGTGCGTTGTTTTTGCGATTTCTCCAGCGAAAGCCATACCTTTGATATTGACAAATGGATGTAAAAATCAAATACGCTACCGGAGGAAGAATAAATAATTGATGCTTTCTCTCAACGCGTACGAGTGCTTTACAATTTATTGTCGAGGTTTCTACACGGTAGATAGAGATAATAGCAAAATCGTTAAATCCAATGCACTTTTGATGGCCTCAAGCGGCATTAGGTTTTCGCAGTAAAATTTAGAAGCTGTGCGTAACGGTGAATCGTAAATTTATAGTATAGAGGCGTACCTTTCGGCTTTTCGCTCTCGAAAACCATTCGCAGCGGCTGACTGCGTCTCAGCTACCGACATTCGTCAAGAGGAAAAGTCTCGTTGCAAACTTTTTCATTCTTTCGCACAAACCATCTGGTTCTCGCGATTTCCTAATGCGGTTGATACAATTGATACAATGCGGCTGTACAGAACGGGAGATACTGGGAACAGCGAGCAAGACAATGCGCCGTAAAGTACTCGAGATTATTCTATAAGAGGTATGTTCGTTTCTTTACGCACAGAATATCGCGTTTTTAAAACAGATTCAGCATTCGGGATTGCTGAATTAGTTTCCACAAGACTCGCCCGCGTTTAATGCGCTCGGGTCTCGGGAGAGACTCGTCCGATCTCTCCGACGGATTATTATGCAAGAGTTTAATTAAAAGTGCACGGTTAAAATTAAAAGCATATGTAGCGCCACGCGTTTTATCAAACGCGAAACATCGTACGGCACATAAATCCTGCGAGGCGCGATCGTTACTTCAGCAGGGCGCGGTCGGACAAACTCGTTTTGCTCGTACGCGTCGCTTTTGACTCCTCCACGTCGCGCCGCTTCTCGTATTTCTGTCTCATATGGTCACGTCTAAGTGCCGGAGTACGCTGGCACTTTGTATCAATGATCGCGTTCAGGAAATATAATAGTGCAGTTGCGATCCCTGGCAGTCGTGGCGATTGAGTATGATTGGTTGGATCTATCAGTATGCATCAATCATCAAACTCAATTTGCCATCGTAGCTCCGTGCAACAGTTTAATTTCCCGAACGGAAAACACCAATTATGGAGATTACCGAACCCAATTTGCCTCGAGATTGCCCTTAGATGGCCGTCTAATAAGGTTGATCCTTGTGTCAGCAATTCCGCTTCCGTCGAGAGAAATGTTCGATAGTAAAAAGCGGACAAACTTGAGAAGTAAGGATACAACTGTATTTTAAGTACTCAAGAATTCGATTTGCTCAATGGATTTCATAATACTCTCGCGATCGCGTTAATGGAACGGGACGATAACAGTCACTCGCTAAAATGTTGTTTCTCTTCGGTAATTTATTAACGAATTTTAATTAAGACGTGGTCGATTCTGAAATCTACAACAGCATGAGAAGTGTGAAATGAGAGAAAGTGGATAACGCTGTTATACATATAGAATCGACTCCAAAAACCAGTTCATTTTTGCGCTACACTCTCTTTGGAGCAGATAAGATTCCGCTCTAACGTTATATCTAGGGTAGCCACTGGATATCACATTTCATTTCAAATACGCTCACGGAATAACGTATTAGGCTCTGTTTTCTTCTAATCAATCAGGCAAAATTTTGCAACGCAGACCCAGAAATTCCGAAGATAATAATTGCTTCCACATTGCACGCGCAATCTTTCAATGTCTGCATATTACTTTGCGAAATATGATCGCGTTACTCAAAGCGGCAACGTCACTTCCGGGACTATCGCGTGCGGGGTGAAAGGAAGCCAATGATCAATCCTCCAATTCATCTCGACGTTATTCTTTTTGTCGCGGGATCGTTAGAACCCTATGAAATTCAATTCGCGCCCCGTCATTCCAGTGTATCATTTCTGGATCCGCGTTACGCAAGTACCTTTCACTGGCACGCTAGCCGTCACCTTCTTCTGCGGCGAGCCACATTGTCCGCGTCTATGCGACTCGGCGCGATGCGGCGCAGCGCGGAGCGGCGCGGCGTCGCGTCGCGTCGCATCGCGTCGCGACGCGTCACGTCGTGCCATACAGCTGCACGGCTGCACGGCATGCGGACCGATGGTATTCTCGATGCGATGCGCGGCCCCTCTATTTTCGTCCGGCACTGGAATCCGCGTCGAATTCTATCATCCGCGTCCCCAAACGTCCCCCATGAGCGATCCCAGAGCTCGCGCAAATATGAATATGTACTTGCGACGCGGTTAAGAAAGTTCCGAGCTGAGTATCGAGCCAGGACGACGGTATTTTTCATTTTCTCGGTCGGGTAATCGCGCTTACTATGACTTTCGCGCGACTTACATTTTACATAAGAAGGAAGTTCGGTAATTTCTTCAGTGAGTCACAACACGAATAAATAAACAAATAGAAAAAAATAAAATACAATACATTTATATAATATAATACATAATATTATATATTATATATAATAATATGAATTAATTTTTATTATTAATAGATATATAATAATATGAATATTATACGAAAATTCAGTGACTATTAAAAATTATTGACAAATAATTGAAAATCTTTCTTTTTTAATGCAAAATTTTGGCCAGTATATAATCGAAAATAATTTTAACATTTAATGCGATGTTTTATGATAAGAAGCTGTAAAAAAATTGTTAAATTCCATTTGATATATACTTTCGTGTTGAGCGAATTGGACCTAGTTGAAGTAGAAGCCGATAACTGCTAGATGTGTTCTATGAGATAACAAGATACGGTTGGAACGAATATTACTAGAATAATTTATGCCCTGAGGAAAGTAGAAGCGAGCCTCTGTCACCTATCTCTTCCCCCTTTAATCCCTCCCTCCGATGGTTCATATCCTTTCTCATCTTTATGCGCATATTGTGCTCCGTTGCATCTTCACGAGAGTGCTCAACTACTTCGACGTTACGCATCTCGCGATTGCATAATGCACAGTGTACCGTTATTTCCCATAAACGCAGCTGGTAGCCGGCCAAACTCTTATAATAAATCACTTTCCTTAACAACACGATTAGCTTCGGCCGGACGAAGAAAAATGGATATCTTAAACAGAAAGAAAGTAAGTTCTATGAAGAAATCTTGTTCCACGATTAGAAGTTTGGTTGTTTAACGCTAGTTTTTTTACGGTACCTCGTTAGGAGTCGTTAATCATTAGATATAACAAGCTGCTAACGATTCGGAGGAACGCACGGAGTGCACGAATTAATTTCAAATTAGTACAAATTAATCTTGGGAATCGAGACGGTAATAAATTAAACGCTAGGATTATCTCACTAGGGGCGAGATAAGCTATTAAGCGCGGTCCACGGAGGATACGGACCATTTGTATTCTACGCACTATTTCGTTCCGAAGATTCTCTTCCTCAAACTTGCGCCATGTTAGGAGATAGGTACTGCGAGAAATAAAGCAGTAACACGTTAACTGTTGGCGATAACGCGTATTACATTACCAGGATGACAAGGAGTAATACCGGCATCCGAGAAATGGACTTAACAAAACTTGGACCAATGTGTCACGGCCTTATTATGGGGAATAACTTAGGCGTGGCGTATCTTCCGTGAACGCTGACAAGTGACTGTCACGAATGTATCGGCCCGGTGCCCGAAGAAAGCTGCGTGGGCTTTCTTCTCGCGAAATTAACATCTCCATTAATATTATACGAGCTGCGAAATTGTGCGCGACTTACCGACTCCACGAAACTATGGCGCGCGATAGTGTCCGTGATTTAATAGTTGGGCCAAATGAATTTTAGCCCGCGTTGTTTAATTGTGGCCGTAAAAAGTCGGATTTAAGGGCGAGGCCATATGTAACTGTCGCAGACGACTAACAAATTGCCGTAACTGAATCGTGCGACGGATTAAACGTGGCTATTATCAAGTAATTTAAACGCAGCGGTTGCAGAAACGCGCGACATAGTACACTAAACATCTCGCAACGCGATGACATGTGAGCAAGCACCATTTATTGTTCTATTTTAATATGTTTCTCCCTTATTTCATCCAAAACGAGGGAGTTCTCTAAAAGTACGGACTGAACTTAGAAAATACTTTGCGATTCAGACAGAATAATACTTGATCTAATAAAGTGAGCTCAAAAGTTTCTTTTAGAAATTGTATAGGGAATAAAAAAGATTGAATTATAATATATTTATAATAATATCAAATATTATATTTGCAAAATTATTTTGAAGAAGTAGTTGTAAAAAATGCTCCGTAAAAAATATATATGAATAATGGTACAAGAGAATTCTTATAAATAAATGAATAAGTAAATGAAGTGATTCATAATTGAGGCAGGAGATATCGGCGTGGTGCACTCTAATGGTAATCTAGCATTCCAAACTTACTCGCGCCAGATGGTGAAAGTACTGCGGCAACCTTTAGCCACTTTACCCGTCAGTGTTTCTTCCGTTTACGTACTTGAGAGGAGACCTGGGAACGGTCACGGAGAAATGTGATTGACCCTTCTAGCCCCTGAACCTCTAAGAGTCGCAATGGAGAATTACTCCAGAAGAGCAATCTTTCTACCCCTCTGTAATTTTCTGTAAAAGTTTTTTTTTCCTTGTTGTTATCTCATGCATTCCGTTAAGATGCACATTTACATTTACATTTACATTTTAATTCAATTGACGACGATCAAAATAATTTTGTCAAGATTAAAATATTGCCTCGAGATAACAACGATTGAACCCATTTATATCTCCTATGTTGCAGTCTTTCCAGATGTATTATTTATTCTTCCTTACGTCTCGCATGCTATAATAAGGAAAATTATTTTCTTGAGATTAAACGGTGACAAAACTGCTTTGGAAGAATTTTCATCATCTCTCTTGGTGGTATATGGGTACTGCGACTAGCGAGAGATTTACTCGAAACGAGTTTGACTGCGAAAGCACTGCCGCTGGAACAATGCCATGATCTGTTCTTTAGGAGGTACCGTTAAGTCACTAAGAGAGCCTCGTTCGCGTCTCGTTCGACTCGGTGTGAGACGAAAAGTGAGAAACTACACGAGACCGCGAATCTAGATGTGTGAAGATAGATCGATATCCCAGAGTTTAGCTGATAAGCGCACCTCAATGAAGGCTTTTGCAGCTAATTTGACGATACTGGATGAAGAAGAACAAAGCCAATAGCACCATAAATCTTCCGCACGTGATTTAAGGTTTTGTAATTATCTAAATTTTCGAAACTTAAGGTAAACTATGAGAACGTAATTAAGAAAGACTCTAATTAATTAACTTCCTCCTGCTAATTATGGGTCTATTAAATTTCACAATCAGATATGAAATGAATGATCTTGAATGAGCAGCAATTCGCGTCTCTCTTCGCAATAAATCGATATAAATAAACCGGATTTTATCTCTGACTTACAGAATGGTGCATATTAGCTGGTGCAAAATCTAATCTGGCAATAATCGATTAATTTTAAATTATGAAATTCGACGAAGAGATTTTTTTCTTTTTCCTACTAACCACGGCAAAGAAAAGACGAATCTTCGCCGTGAACGTCTTTTCATAGTCTTTTCCCCGGGAGTCTTTCTCGAGACCGCCAAGAGGGGCCGACAGTATGTATATTTATAACGCCAGTCGCGTTGCCGAGAGATTAATTCACTGCGGGGCTTTTTTTACAAGGATGCAATTTACGTGGGTTAAGTATAAGTGGGTAAGTGAGAGCACAGAGAATGGAGCGGGCCGGCCGGCCGGCTGGGGATGATTAGGGCGGCGGGCGCCACGCAAAGTACGCGCACTCGCGCGCTGCATCGCGACGGCCACTGCGAGTCCGAGTACGCATGCCATCGGGACTTACGTCGTCGGATGCAAATAATACATAAGTGCGCGTGCGGCGGGGTGGGAGCGGGTGCCTACGGGGGTACGAGCTAATGACCGAAAGAGTATGAGGCCGCGTCCTCGAGTTTCCACGACGTGAGAAAAGAGATCGTGCGCGACTCGCCGCGTTCCTCGCAAGCTTACGTCCGCGTATCGGTTGAACTTTACGGTCCACCTGCGGTTATTATTTCAGCATTATTTCGCCGCTGCCATTTGCGGCGCGTGTGGAATAAACGGGGATTATCCAATCTTCTTTTATCCACGGATTCTGAGACTTGAAGTCGATTTTTCGTAAACGAAAGTTATCCTTTGTCGCAGCTGCGATCTTCACCGCGTTAGGTGTGTCTCGATGATTAAATCTTAACTCCTGCGGGAGAAAGTCCGGTTAATATTTAAACAAGATTTAGTTATCCGCTTATATCATCGAGGATTTATCATCGCGATAGCTTTCCAGTTTGAATGTTAAATGATTCCATAATCATTAATTTTCGACCGAAGTTTTGAAAGCGAGAATGCTATAAGTCAAGATTCGCTAAAATTTCCTCGTATCATTTCTACATATATTTGCTTTTTGTTATAATGCAAAAAACTGATAAGGACCGGACTCTCGATGCCGTTATTGCTTTTAAGTTGACTACACGGCGATGATCGTTTATTTGAACACTTCCGTTGGAAAAACGCAATTGAGATCGCTACACTGCTCTGCTTTTTTCCGTTTCAGCCTTACGTGCCAGCATCGGCGCCCGACTAATTATCCGCAATGGCAGATAGTTTCGCTGCATTTCGCACCGGCTCGGCGCATTAATTTCCGTCTGCGTGGTTGTTTATGCGAGTCTCCGCCTTCTGCTTTCGTGTCGGTGACCGCGCGAATGCCGAAGCGCGAGTCGAGCGTTGCCGCTTTTAATTAATAGTCATAAGCCGCGTTGATAGGAGAACGTCGGTATCAAGGATACCAATCCGCTCATGCATTCCGTCCTGGAATAATGTGACACTGATTTCCTCACTTGAGCTTATCGAGTTTACGTCACGTTGTTTTACAGTTACTTCGCGGCTGTGATAAAAAACTTATTACGGAATAATTTATTTGGATATTTAAAGCGAAATTATATTATGCAAAATAAAATCGTGCTCTTTTTCGTAATTATTTTAAAGTAGAATTACGATAAAAAATAAATTTGCTGATTAAAACGCTTATTTCACTATTAGGTATTTCTTCTCTTATTTTACTCTTTTTATTTTATATTTGATGTGTAATACAAATTTTGGCAAACACGCGTGCGTTGCCCGTAACTGCCGTTTGTCTACGGATGTGCGTGTACGAGGTTTTTGTAGCACGCGAGTCGATGACCGTGTCGCGACATGTTGCTCATTGCCGGGCAGCCGACCGCAGAAACGATTTTATAATTGACAGGTATGGCAATGTGACACCGTGACGCGATGCCACACGATACACTCGACTCGGATGCATCCCTCACGCAGAACATTCCGGTGGCTCGCGTCATCGCTCCTCGGCCTCTTCGAGAGCGCTGGACCATCTTGGGTCTGAACTTGACGTGATTCAATATACATCTTGTCACGACTTACAAAGCGCAATGAGATCGTACGGTAACTGTTACGACAAAGATCTGTTAAAAAAATCTTGACCAACATTATTCAGGCTCGCGCTTTGTCATTTACTCATCGACGTTCAACGAACATTACTAATTTTATTTTAATTATAAGGAGTATTCCCATTGATATTTTCAGTGCTGCAGTTACGTCATATCACATTCTTTTTTTTACACATTCACATAAGCTGTCTGGTAGGCATTAAACAGTAGCCATACTGCCGCCTCATCATTTACGTATTCTCTCTCTTACCTACATGTAACCTCATGTAAATCTTGTTCGTACACAAATTAATAAATTAAATTAAATTCAAAGAAAAAAATTAAGACTTTGAAAAACTTTTCAGAACAGAAGAAGAAACGTGGTTCGCTGGACCTCGGGGAGGCTGCGTAAGGTTAATAATTTGCGCGCAACGATATGAAAGAAGTACCAGGCGTGAGGTATCGGTGCCGCGTATTCCGCAGCTGTCGCGCGTTACTTAATATATCGGCGAACGTGTCAAGCAGTGCTTTTTCGCATCCTCTCTTTCCCGTTTCTCTCTTTTGTCTTCCTACTTCTAACATCTTTCGTTGTTCATTCACATGTGTGCATTCGCACGCGACGCCACAGTAAATTTTGAGTGGATTTTATTTCGCAAACACGGGTGTCGGGTGTCTAGAATTTCCAGCTTTCTTTCGTATATCTTGCAATATCATATTTGTTTCGTTGTGTTAATTGTCTCTTTTATTTTTACGATTAACAAAAATTAAAACAATAATTAGTTAATTAATACGAGAAAATTGATACATATAAAATATAATGAATAATAATATCGATGTAAAATTATTACGATATTACTGCTGTCCATAAATGATTTATGACCATGCCCTCCCAGGGGATGTTATTGGGGCCTAATTATTTGCGACTTATTATACATTTACTGTACATATGATTATTACATATTGGTGATCGGTAATAGTATTATCATCTATTTCCCGTCAATCTCGCCTGCCGTCGTTCGCATCGACTATCCCCGAGCGTAATGAACGTAATTCATGTAATAGAATGTAATAGGTGAACGTGTTGGTCTCATCACTATTGCTGTGATCTTGAACGATTCTTTGTACGGTACCCAAGGATATGATCGACAGGAGTATCGTCGATCGGCGATCACCACGACCAGGGTTCATTAGAGTGCGCTTCCGGCACGTATTTATAAATCGACAGAATATTCTCTGAGAAATCGATGGATATTACGTACGAATGCATGTAGAGGAATAGATGAATGGATAGATGCGTAATCTATTATCATAACGTTAGTTTCTTTTGCAGCATGAAATACATTTCGCCGATAATGGAATTTCGAAGCCTTTGAAATTTGTCTATATAATTGAACGGGAAGGTGGAAGTTAATGATATACGCGGCGATCGAGTTATTGATAGCTCGTATCGACTTATATATTTTCCTGTACGTATTGTAATGTACGTATTGTAAAATATTTACGATCATACGATATTGGGCGTGCATGTAACATATTACGCAATGTAATCACGGACTACGATGAAAGAAAGACTCTACATTCAGCTTTCACTATTGTACGGCGTCACCGATGATCGCATTCGAGCGTAAATATTACAGCCGCGTTAACTAAGCATTCTTTAATATCTTAAGCCGGTCCCACACACATCGCGAATATTTGCGAGTGAAGACATTCGCGAGTAGTGTGGGACTGGGCACTCGGACTATTTTGATGTTCGTGCTCGAATCGTGCTCGCCCTTTTCCCGCCGGTTGTCGGTAAACTGTCGCGAGTAAAAGAAAAATTTGAGACTGCTCGGGACTGCTCTGGACTGCTCCCAGACTGCTCGGGAATCTTTGTGATTATTCCTGCATGCTTGCGAGTGATCAGTCGTCTACCTACGTACATTGTTTGAAAGAAGACGTCCATGTGTGTAGGACCGGAGTACGAGGAAAGACGAACACAAGTACGAGTAACCGAATACAAGTAGTCTAGGAGGTGTGTTTACATTCGGCATCGACCGAACTCGCGCATAATAGCACTCGTAAATATTCACGATGTGTGTAGGATCGGCTTTACACGCGGCACTATCTTACATTCTCTTATCGCTGGAGACTGTATCCGAAGATCCTCCACGCTGTAAAAATTCGAACCAGCGCCAATTACCGCCTCGCACGTAAATCTTCTTCCCGTGGACCGAATGCAGCCTTTGCTCGCGTGACTGAAATCCGAAAGAATTTTTATACCCTATAATTGTGGGAAGGAAGATCCGTGGCGCGGGCGGCTCTTTCGCATCGATTTCGCGCCGGAGATCGTCTGATGGCCGTCTTTAACTCTTTGCGAATCGCGCCGGCCAATTTCGTAGATTGGCGAGCGATCTGTTCGAGACTTTATTAACGTTTTCAAGATCTTTCCATTGTTGGAGCCCACGGACAGGCATATGCCTTCGATCAACTTTTATTCGTCCATCGATTCCACTTAGAAATTAATAGGATTGAATAATTAAGAAATATATTCATTAAATGTTTCTTAAGTCATAATGTTTCCAGGACTTGGAAGAGCCAAGACCTCGTAACAAATAGAATAAAAATAGGTATAATATATCTCATTACATTCAAACTTTTTAGTTTCTATGGGTTTGAATAGGATTGAATATATTTTATATTCGGACTTCTTAGTTTCTATGGGTAAAAATATTATTATAGCGTCTTCCATTGGGAAAAACTCGCTTGCACTGGCAGCACTAAGTGCTTGAAGCGTATTAATATGATTGTGGAATCTACTTATGTATTTTTAGATTTTTTAAGAACACATGCGTATATTGTATAATATATATATAATTATCACATATATACGCATGTGTTTTCAAAAATTCTAAAAATACATTTTGTAGATTTCACAATCGTATTAATACGCTTCAAACACTCAGTGCTGCCAGTGCAAGCGAGTTTTTCCCAATGAAAGACGCTATATGATTGATATTTAGATCGAAAAATTGGTTGCATTTATCACTTATAAAAATGGCTGTACGGCGTTTTTCTGCATTCTATGTTACTGATAGGTACTTACCTGGAGCGATTCTCGGGAAGGCCTTCGGAAGGTTGTGATCTTGTTGTTCGCTTTCGCTTTGTATAGCGTGTGCGTGCATGCGTGTAAAATATTCTTTTCTATTTCCAAGAGCTGTAACAATTCATGCTATGCGACACTATATGCATACATTGTACATACGTTCATTGGAAATTTCTTCACGTCCCTTACCTTCCGGTACCCTGGCGCCGTATCGTTATCGTATCTTAGAAAATTTTCTTTGTCATGTATATCAAACAGAGTAGCGCTTGTTGCAATTAAAATATGTGTAGGAGCTCATTTAAAATATCAAAAATATTAGAAATTGGTCAATTGTCCGAGAAATATGTGACAACTCCATCAATATTTATGTTATCAATAAAAACCACGATTAATCAAATAAAATTAGTAATCAATTATTATTACATATATTTAATATAAACTCTTTGGCGATGTTTTATTAAAGAGAGATGGGTGTATATTTATTTTGTATATCTTATAATTTCTCTGCTAGAAACTTATAATAATTTGTAAGAGAATAAAATCGAGAACTAGAAATCTTTCTTTTTTGGATAAGAAAGGCTCTCGGATATCTACGATGAAACGCAATTTTTGTTTGGATCATGACTCAATAATTCAAGATTATTTGCACCAATGCGTCACACCGGTTTGCCTACCAACCTACCCACATCGTTGTAGCGAGATGTTTGCTTTCTTTTTATTCCGGGACGATTTCGTGGACGATCGCATAACGCATATCCGCCCACGTTGTGGCGTAATTGTATTGTAGCCGAAGAAATCTTAGCAGCTTAAGGCGGAAGAAAAGTCAGTCCTAAAAGGCGGTCTGTCTCGGGCGAAGTATCGAGGTCCCTTAACGGGACCTTACCATTGGCCATCCGCCATAAATTACACATTATATCGCGTAAGAGCCAACCCACGTGCCGGTAGATCGTAGAGTGCTCGCGAGATGCATTTTTCTTGGCCGTTCGCATGATTTACGGCCGACTGTAACCCTCCGAAAGTTGGAAGTCGGATATCGTTGCATCTCTCGCTGTTTATATCTCCGCGCGTTTTAATGGATTATTGAGGAGTTCACTCGTAAGCGGATATATGAATCAGCATGTTAATTATTCTACTTAATTTCTACTTTCCATTTTTCAACTTTTCTCTTTACAAAAGTATTTTTTCAAGTTGTATACATTGGGATGTCTTTTTGTTTAACGCGACATTTCGAACTTTTAAACATATTTTTCTCCATGCACCATTGTTATTTATTATAGGCCTCCGAAAAGATATAATGTGATTGCGTCATATATAATATATAATACACTATATTGTATTATTCATTCGCAATTGACTGTAATTACCGTTTTGATTGTTATTTGATTAAGAAGAGTGTTAACTTTGTCAATTTGATGTTCTGCAGGAATCTTCTCATAACTACGATATAATTTAGTATATAATAACGAAGGCGAAGAGAACAACACGCGTATCCTTACAAAGATGGGAATTAATTGTCAGTAATTCCTTATCCTTGCTTTCTTCGTCTTTATCATTTATTATTGCTTCATAAGTCATCTCAAGGGATGGCCACGCCGACCGATGGTCTTACACCGACTAATCGAGTATATTTGAGTGATGTAGTGCCCGTTTTAGATCGTACAGCGGTGGAGCCGTTAAAAAGTCACGCCCGTGTGTTCGAAGATAAATTTCTCATCTCGCAATAATAATACGGAACAAGTGGCGCTGACCCGGCATAACGGTGCCACATCGGTGGAACATGATTTGCTGGTACATCAGAATCGATGTCGTAAATTTTTCGGAGCACGTTTCGCGTTTCCGACTTCGTCGGAAAATAATTTATGTACATTTTCGAGCACGATCTCTCTGCTCGTGGGTGGATACTCCGTCGGGGGCCATCAGAGTTCGTACAATTGAAATATCCGCATGCCAGGATCACCCATGCGCGAAACAATACATTCAGAAACGGAGCGTATTCTGAGTACCTTTCTTACGGCTAATCTCTGAGGAAACGAGAGTAAGAGCACGATATCTAGCTAAGCTTCTTGCCGAGTTGCTTCTAATAAAATAGCAGAGCCGAAGAGATACGAGAGCAGTGCATACTCTTAAACCAACAGCAGCACTATCTTATTAAACAGATTTTCTAAAAAGTAGATGAAAATACCTTTTGCGGCAATCAGTGAAGCAGTAAATAATCATTCTCTGTAGTGTATTATAGAAAGTTTCTTTGGCGTGACATAATCAAAATTAATTGAATTCAATTTAAATTACACTACGATCTTTTCATTCATAAAGATTTCCTTCTTCAATGGTTATCAGATAATAGAATTTTACTATTACTAGTTCTAAGCTAATCGGCTATTATCTACGATGGATATGTATGCTATGAAGATTTATAGTTTATTTACAACCTATTGGCTTTGCAATGCAGAAATATCAGCATTTCATAACATTTAATATAGAAGCGCGATATAATTAATAGACGAAAATTATTAAATTTCAGTCCTGTCTCTTGAATCGAGGCCTTTTTCATCGTTGAAGTCAAGCAAAGGCGGTGTTCTCCTTCTGTCGTCATCACATTCGTTCCAGATGGGCTCTATCACGTTTCTATCGGCAATCGTGGTTTTATTGGTAGTAGCCGATGCCTGCGAATCTGTAATAAAAGCAATAAACGTTTTATGAGTAGAGAGTTCAAGCAATTACTCATATCGGAACACAAACCTTGTCTGGAATGTTTCCTCGATATGTAGCTGCGCATTTTTCCGAGCCAACCCTCGTTGAGTCTTTCGCGAAATTTCGGCGTAGTAAAAGTGTACAACAACGGATTGATCGCGCTATTCACCGGTAGAATGAAAACCACTATCCAAGCGTGTAAATCAGCTATAAATTTTATGCACTTATTAACATTATTACAATATTTTTTTCGTAGACCTTTTTTATACTTTTACATTATAAATATTCTATTGTTTTATATAACTTTAATTCTTTAGATTAATTTCTTCGTGAAATAAAACAAAAGAGTAAATATTTTATTTGTTCATGTCTTTTACGATAAAAGTATATAGTATACTAGAAAGTGAAGCTTAAGATTTTTGCATGCATTTAGCTCGAGCAAAGATTGTAATGGAGGCGATACCGCAATGGAAATAAGTCGGTGAGAACGCGAAAACTCGCATCAGCGTTTCTGCTTACGTGGCACGGGATATTTCATCATGGCGAAGATTTTCAACGCTATAATCGGTGCCCAACATGCCGCGTCTGTCAACACGATTAGGAAGAACCTGAGGGCAAACTCGGAATCGCCGACCGACAACGGCGTGGCACGGCGCGTTCTCCAGATGCTGGCGAACATGGCAACGTAAACGTAACCGATAATCATCAATCTGCAAATGAGTGCAATGATAGCCTTGAAAGGCTCTCTTCTTCCGATGTAATATTATGGCAATCACGAAATGAGAATCGATCGATCAAGTTCGTGGTATACGTTGATTAAATTTTTTAACGAACGCTATACCATTGACATAATTGAACTTACTCGAAAATTCTGATACTAATGAGTAGATATAATTATACAATGTAGAACCAACTCCAAAAGCTAGCTATTTCAATACAACTTTTCTAAATAAATGTTAAAAATTTTATTGCGATATATCCATAAATCAAAGAGATAATCGGTAAGTTATAAAACATTCTTAAAAATGATAGTTGGTTCCATATATGGTTCGATATATCGCATAATTAGATTCAATTACAAGGCTCTTGTAATAATATGTACCTTACCCGATGAGATTAAGTCCCAGAAAGATAAAAGCCGAGTATTCCCAGCCTATCAAATATGGATCGTCTATATGTAGAGGGAAACACATTCCATTGACACCGTAGAATCTTGTGCTGCTTCTCCAATGGATAACTTTTAGATCCAGAAAAAAATCAATCCGTTATCAAACGATTATGGAAAAATTTCTACTATTTTCTCTTAAAAATATCTTCAAGTTTATTAAAATGAAATTAGTGAATCAATATTATGGTATTTTAAATATGAATTCGAAAATGTTTATATTTTACTGCATAAGATATCATAATTAAATTATAAAAATTAAAGGAAAATTAATTAAAAAGAAATTTTAAAAAGTTGAATAAAAATATTATTCTTTCGCGTAAACAAACCTGGCACAAGAGCGATGATAAATCCGACAATCCAGATGACGATCATCGATGAGGAAGCAGCTTGAGATGTCATGGCGCGATGACACTTCAAAGGTGCTGCGATCAGAATAAATCGCTCCACGGACATAAATGACAGGATGAACACGGAAACCTTGCCGAGCAATTTACGATCATCTATTTTAATTTCCGATTTTTTTAAATGTCCTCTAATCTCAATTTATATCTAACTGTAATACGCATACTGCTATTCAAAGAAATTAGAATCGCGTGAAGGGGAAATCAGTTATATTTAAATCTACTGAACTCGTTTCAAGAAATATGCGGTTATTGCGATCGACATTTGAGCAGCGAAATTGCAAATGCTTTACAATTAATTACGTAAGTTAAATGCACGACATATAGTATGGCTAGCATATGTCTACTTTGTCACGGCGCCCAGATTTCGCTGAATAGTAGCGTAAGCGGTCATTATAAATAGTACCGTTAAATAGCAATTGTACGTTGCGAATTGAAAATTGTGGGATTCAGCGAAGTGTTAATGTGCATACCTCGGATGATGTCATCGCTAACGCTCCTAGAAGTGTGCAGGGCCATGAGGACATCCACGTACTTGCTTCCTCTTTGTAGTTATCGCGGAACCTTGCGTCTTCTATGGCGATTATGAAGAGGTATATTCCCATCAACATGTCGGACACTATAAAAGGATTACGTGACTTTACCGCCTTGTGATTTATAGTGAGCCTAACATTAATATGCTCGATCGATCATCGCGTTGCGCTTTGTTGTGAACCGCAAACTATGATAACTCGCGTGTACTTCGTGATTCGGTACGTACCACGAATCATTTGAATAGGGATTATTTACGCTGTCGTTATCTCGTGTCTATGTCTAACTATGCGTTACTAAAGCAGCAGAAACTGCTATTGGAATTTTTGAATTTTTAAAAATTTCACTGATTTCAAAGCATATTCGTTTATTATCGAAAGGATGATTAATATTTAAAATCATAAAATCAGATAATTATTTTTATTTTACTCTCATATTTTTATATAATTATTCTATGCTACGATGTTTAAAAACTATTTCATTCTTTCGAATTTTCCAGATGTTTAGTTATTTTTTGAAGAGTGCAAGAAGATCTTCCTTCTCATAAAAATTCTAAATATCCCGCTAGGAATACGATTGCGCAATTACCTGCGAGATTTCTGATAATGATACTTAAAACACGATTCTCATCTTTAGCGGTGAATCTTCCCCACAGAACGAGGCTATTACCGAGACAAGTGACACAAGATATGCTCCAAACGGCAGCCCTTAACAGAGGCTTGTCCAGCAAATGAGACATCGATGACACACCTTCGGAAAAAAGAAAGAGAGAGAAGGACATTGAGTCATCTTCCTTGGCATACATCTTGTCGTGTTTGATTAAATATTGAATTAATCGGTCGTTGTTGGAATTTAAGCTTCTTTATCTAATCGCGATATATGCCTTACCATCGCTAATAGGTCTGCATTTCTGCACCTTCGGCGCATAGGTCATGCAGTAGTGAAATTTCTTAAAATATCTGAAAAAATTGGAATCTTGTGTCATTATTGGTTAAATTATCAAATAGAAAACTTTAAAATGAGGATTATTGGATTTAGAAATTACAAATTATGTAATTGCTAAAATCTGATGTAATTTCTAAATGTAATTTCTCTATCTTCAATTTTATTTCCTATTTTTCAAATCTAAAATGCTAATTAGTGCACAGGAAATATAGTCTATTGAGATATCAAATACAAACATTTTGTAGAAATAATTCTATGTTTGAAGATACAAAGATCATTTGCTTTTTAACAATTTTAAAAATTATCGCTTCTTGTCTTTATTAAAAAAAGTGTATGTGTGTTAAATAATCGCAACAGGAACGTACACGAAATCGAGTCTTGGAAACATGTCGAATGCGTTTTTATCCATATTGTCTATGTTTATGTTCTCGATACTCCTGAAATTTCATGTTTTATAATGAAAAATTGGTTACTTAATCAACCTATTACATTAACTTATACCGATATAAATTAATAAAGAAGAGGATAAATGATGTTTAATTAAAATTAATATGAAAAATTTACGATACTATATGTTTCACGTTCCATTATTATTGTCAAGTGAGAAGAAACATTCGCGTAGCCTTTAGAGGGAAAACGATACAACTTACAGAGAGCGAAGATTACTCAACGGATTAAAAAGCGTCATTGATAACTCGACGACAGGGTTGTAACCGATTAGTCTGGAAGAACGAGATTATATTATGAGCATTGTCGGAGTAATGAATCTTAGTTTCAAACAGATTCCAGTTTACACATGTACGAGCTTAAATTATAATTAAAACCGGTTGCGTTCGTGGGTACGTGACGTTTCCGTAGTTCACTTTCGCGAGCAGATATTTAGTATTAAGTATCAGCCAATACACCTCAAGCACGTACGTAGCTCAAACATTTAACAGTAAGGCTGATTATCACGCGGATCGGTATTACGACACGGATATTTGTACTTACAGCTTCGACAGATTATTCACAGACTGGAACACATTTGACGGTATCGTGACTATCCTGTTATATGCCAAGTTACTGAAACAAGGCTGTATTTTAATTGTGTTCGATTGCTGATATTTGATTTATAGTCAATCCATTAGATGTAGTAGAGTTTGCCATTAATAACGTTCAAGATAAAATGTAGTTTCCAACTTCTAACTGTATCTGCGTCATCGTCTGTTGTACGGTAACAAATCTTTAATACTTCAACTTTGAACAGATGTGAGTTATAATAGCGTAAAAAAATAGATATGACAGTAAAAGATTGAATATTGCATTTAATTATATGTGTATCCCGATTAGAATAAAAATTTAAGAAATTATTTTAAAAAGAAACCGATCGCACGACTTGACACAGTAATATTGAATCGATAATCGGAGAGACGTGATGTATTTTATCCCGACAATTTGTGGTTACAATAACCGAACGCTGATACCGTTAACTTGAAACCGAGTCACATTAACATTTATGCACTTACAGCTCGACAAGTTGTTGCAAATTCTGAAACGCGTTCTCGTCGATGCTGCTTACGCTATTGTCCTCCATACTCCTGAATCATCGTTGAGCCGTTAGCTCGCATGAATCTTATTAACAATGACAGTAATCGCTTCCGTAATCTACTTACGTACAGTGATTTCAAAGCGGAGCATCCGGCAAATAGATCTTCCGTTATCGACTCGAAGTGATTTCCATCCAGTATTCTAAAACACGACTTCGGAAAATCGGACGTATATGCGCACATTTTTTTATTTTTTATACGTAGGCATATGTATAGAAAATATAGAAAAAATATATATTATATATATAGGCTTACATTTCTGTCAATGTCGGTAATCGTGGTAGCTTCAAAGCGGATGTCGTTAATATGTTCTTACTCAGATTTCTATTTGTAGATAAAAAAAGCAGAATAACATACATTTATTATCAATCAACATCAGTGATTATGAACGATGCAATCCTATTAATACCTACATTGGTGATTATTAACAGCGATAAATAAAAAAGCGTGTTATGACACGTGGAAAATTAATTTTTTTCGAAAGAAGCGACACTGATAAATTTCCACGATTAATTGTACTTATGTTGCAATTTACTTCAATCCGGTTGCATAGAACTTGCATATTAGTCGCTCCTCTATTCGAGCTATCGCGAAATTACCCGCGCATCAAGAAAGCAATCTACACACGGATCTACATTTTCGTAACGATGCGCTCTAGACTGACGCACTGATTATATACACAGTAAATAATAAGCGTGCTTATCATACGTGGATTAGATTACTCGGAAATTAGTGGCTGATTTCAAACTTTATTTTGTATGAATCACGTATCTCTGAAGTTTATGACCAATACCAGCGGTATAAGTAGAACAGAAGATAATTTCAAATAATTTCAAGAAGATATTTCAAATAATAGTGTTAAATAAATATGTATAGCATATTAAGTAAAAAGAATGCTAAATGTAAAACGCTGATTAGAAAGCAAGTATTTATTTCACAATAAGTGATGGAAAGTTAACAGATTGAGATCGTCCATAATTTTTAATAGTAATTTGACATAAAATAACTATACTGAAATAGTTTACATCAAGTACGCAGCAGTGCTGTCTTCCAGGTCAGAAAAATCTGCCATGACAATTTTATTTTGATCCAGTAGCAGAGTTTCTAATTTATCCAGTCCCGTTAGATGCCCCGGTAGTATTTCGCTGATGCTATTATTTGTGAGAATTCTGTACACATAAACGAGATTCGTTATATGCAGATACTTTATAAAGTGTTGTGAATAACTTAATTTAAAAGGTATGTACTTACAACCAAAACAACTTAGATTGATGGAGAAAGACTCCTTTTTCTAACTTGACTATATTATTATTATCGAGATACCTGAAATTATAGAAAACTGTAAAGTTTTATGCAGGATTTTATACAATTTTTTATATCTTGCATCTCGAAACAAAGGCATACAACAAGGACAACTTACAGCAAACGTATCTCCGGATATCTCGATAACGCATCGCGAGATAAGCGCGTGAGCGAGTTGTCGGTTAGGAAACTGCAGAAGTCATATCCATGTTATTAGCAATTAACACTTTCGCAGCCGCTAACGTAATTTCACGTAATTTTAAAATCTATAGCTGATTGCCACTAACGTAATTTTACATTATTTTATATTTATAGGGACGCAAATGACTTTGTGATTCGTATTTATGATTATAACAGTTATCTAACAAAAATTGATTTCAAGTTCCTTAAAATAAGCGTTTGAACGGAATTAAAAAACAGAGATAAAATTCAAAAAAGAAAAATATAAGAAAGAGATATATAAAAAAGAGATATATAAAAAGAGAGATGATTATATATTGATATATAAATATAAATATCAATATAAAAGACATCAATATAATAGACATATATAAAAGAGATATTAAATTTTATTTTTATGTAAAAGTATTTCATTATTTCTCTCAAAAAATATATATTTAATAAATAAAAAAATTTTTTGAATTTTAATATTCCCATATTTATAAATTTAAAATTTCTTTTATTTAGATTTGTAACGTGAAAATTTCTTTCAATTTTAAACAACAAGTGGTTACGAGCATGATATTATAAAGCAATTTCTTTCATTTTCATTTTCATTTTAATGCCAAAACCTTGCGGCAACCAGCTATAGATTTTTGTAAATTGCACGCAGTTCCTAGCTTTAGGTCGCGCGCTAGAATCGCCGATAGCAAAAGTATTAATAGTGCTATTCAGAGAACGCACATTTAATTAATTTAAATCCACCCGTAACTCTACCGAGCAAATCAATCGTTTCGAATTGCTAATATTAGTTACTGAACGCAATACGTTTTGCTATTTTCGTATATAAAAATGTTGTTGCAAAGACAACATTTTTCTGTGAAGCGTACATTGCTGTGACGTTCATTGACAAGTTCTTGGGCACGTCGATATAATTCGTACAAGTCGCACGACACGCGTCGTAGGTGCATTTAGTTGGAGCATCGAATGTATCTGCGATGAAAAATATGGGAATGTTTAAACATTGCAAATATTACGTATCTGTGTGTTTCCTTATGATACTACCGCAATTCTTCGAGTTTCCCCAGTCTCTTTCCTTCATAAACCAATCCCAGTTTCCATGCATGTCAACTGCGTAGCAAATTTATCGATTAGGGGAAAGCGAAATTTATCTTTGGAAATCTAGAAATCAGGGTAATTTTTCTCCTTCAAGTGTAATTATGATAAATGAAAGTTAATGAATGCTGCTACGACAAAATACTTGTAAATACATGTGTCGTTATTAAAACGCTTATGGAGTAACGAATGATCAAGTCTTTGTAAAATAGTCGAATTTGTTTATACTACCATATCGGAAATAGAATAAATTTTGCGACTAATTAAAGAATTGTAAGAATTAAAGAATTGTAATTCAAGTTGTAATTAAAACGGACCTGGCGGAAACTGTGGTAAGTATATAAAATGTAAATAAGTATGTAAATATATGATTTGAAACGCACAACAATTTTCTGTGGATTCGTCGTCGCTATGCGGACAATCCGGTACGCCATTGCACCAGCTACGTTGTGGCATACATATAGTACTGTTGAGACACAGGAAGGTACCGATGGGGCATTTGTCTAAAATATGAAGCGAAAATATACGAAAAAAGATGTCAGAATCGATACATCTTTTATTACATTTTCTGAGTAAATTGTATCCTAAAATTATGAGAGAATTCGCGAAAATATTTATCACGCAGCAGTTTATCACGTATCCAGACAATGGTTATTTAACATACTATTGTTTTTTTATTTGTGTGAAAACAATAACTAATAGTCCAACAGTCCACAGTTTCCACAGCCATAGCTCGAAGAACGCATTTTTATCTTGTAAAAACGCGTACGTGCTAAGGAATAGAAAATAGTATTTAAGTAGTCTGCACATTCCGGACTACGATGTTTAATTGCTTATGATCTGCTACACTACAAAGAAAGGAAGATATTGTGTACAATAACTGCAAATAATGAATACAAATTTTGTATGATAGAAGATGTACAGTTCTTTTTTTCTTTTAGAACATTTACTGTACATGAATAAAATTTTTTCTATAAATATAAGGGTATACCTTTTCCTTTTAAAAAAATAAGAAATTTCTATTGTATTTTTAGGCGCTCTAATTAAAAGTGCCAATTATATTTATGTAATTTAGAAAATTTTAATTATTATAATTTTTATAATATTTATTTTTCTCTTTGAAGTTATTGATTTTTGTTAGAATCTCACAGAGGTAAACATAATAAAGTCGCAATCTTGGAAAATTCTTTGGAGTAACGAAAAAATTGATAATAAAATTTGCTTAATATAAATCCGTTTATATATAACATTCTAACTAATCATACCTTGATTGAAATAATACATGAGTCCGGAAAGCAAACAGAGTATCGTAATCAGTGATGCACCGACGAGACCGATACGCTTGTATCTCATAATTTTTAAATATATATTTACTACCACTATTTACGAAGCTTAATTATGTTTAATTATTATAATTTTTATAATATTTATTTTTCTTTCTTTTGATGTTATTAATTTTCATTAAAAAATATTTAATTTCTCTCTCAACTGTAATTACAATCTTAAAATTTCGACGAAGAATAAACAATTTCTATATTCGAATCACTATACTGAAGATTTTTACGTGAGCCGTGAAACTGGCTAGCACTCAGGATACTAACTGCATGACACTAGTTGCTCGTGATGTAAGCTCCAATGTATTGCACACGCGCTCTTCGTCGACCTTGAAAGAGCTTTCCTTCGTATTTCTTCCAATCTTCCGACCAGCCATCTTCCTCGCCCATAAGCATAGTAACGTGCGTAAATAAGACTTACCATAGGCTGTAGAATTCTTAATTTTTTGCAGTCCTATATTATGAATGCATCCCGTCATTATAGGATAACACAACGTAATATTTCGTAAAGGATTTCTCACAATCAATATAATAAATAAATAAAATTATAAGTATAATTATATTAATAATTATATTAATAATTAATAATTAAATAATAATTATATTAATAATTATATTAATAAGTATAAAATAAATAAGTATAAGTATAAATAAATATAAATGTTATTATAAATAAATAAATAATTTAATATCGCATAGTAGTCAATAATAAAATAATAGAACGTTTCGACTTCACAGAGTCTTCTTCAGCAAAATTAATAATTTAAAATTCATGCCGATGAAATAAATAAAATTAATTCAAAAGCATAATAAAACAAAGAATAAAAATTGATCGCACTTAATTAACAATATAAAATATCGACTGGCGAGAGAACAGAAAAGAGGTAAGAGGCTATATCGAAACTAGCATACAAATATTATAATTTGTATATAATAAATAGAGGTTGAGATGTTAAAAACTATGGTGTCGATTGTGTATCTCTGACAAACATTCTCACTTCTCACACTTTCATCTCACGTGAAAAAATACGCGCGATTGGCTAATGACAAAGTAAAAGAGCGACATCCCTGTATGCTCACGGGAGCATTACTCGCGAAACGTGAATCATTTTATAGGAAGTTTTATGCATATAAGTTTCTTTTCTAGCATTTCTTCTTTTTAATGACAAAATTAGACGAAATCGTTTAGAGTCCGTATGCTTTGGTACATGTTTGTTATACATAATACTAGAACAACACAAGCGCGCGCTACACGCGCGCCATTTATTTAATTTCATTGATATTATACATACACACACACACACACACACACACACACACACACACACACACACACACACACACACACACACACACACACACATATATATATATACAATATGTATATTTACAAGAATATAATTTATTAATGCGACCCGGGCACGCCAAGTTTTTTGCTTCATTGTGATTCCTAACTTAAACAGATAATTTTTAAATAGATTTTTAACAAATCTACTTTTAATCAGATAATTTTTGAATAGATTTTCAACATATATTTCTTCTAAAAAGTACTTTGCTAGTTAATTATTGATTTCATATTTATTGTTAGTTTT